>CAUYRT010102890.1:0-60771 GCA_963574885.1 Lepilemur ruficaudatus | reverse complement strand
TGACAGAGTAGGTTTTTGAATGTAACAAGATAAGTCAACTTGAGTGGTAATATATTTTGGGAAATCAGCTCACTACAAATTGTGACTGTAAACATTGTACTGTAAATGCTTTGTAGTTTTCCCCCAATTAAAAAAAAATCTGCAAAAAAACCCACAAAACCCTGGGGGGGGGAAGAATATCTGATAATGTTATGTTTCTTCAACAAAAACTTTAGTTAGAAAATAACATAACCAGCTCCTTTTATCTGTGGTTTATCTCACTTCTTTTAATAGCCAAATGATAATGCTCCCAATTTCTTATTTAATGAATTCATTATTTCTATATTTTTCTAGGGCTTCTTGCCTCAAATATTATTCAAAATTCACAGGGCTGCTTTTATAGTTCTCTAAATCAGTATTCCTAAAAGGAAGAACTCGCTGTAATCATTTTGCTCCCACATCAGACACTGCACACAGCTATATCTTCTTTTCCAGATTCAGATGTGCAGGGGAAAGTTCCTCCATTGATAAATTGTGAAAAAGAATAGTCACACTTCTTTTGAATTTCTTAGCACCAGTGATAGGATCTGACATGGTTGCAAACTACTAGTGCTATAAGAAAACATTTGTAAAAATGGATTTTCTGGTTTATCTGTGCTCTTAGTTCAGGCTGCTATAACAGAATATCATAGACTGGATGGCTTATAAACAATAGAAATTTACGTCTTAAATTTCTAAAGGCTGAGAAATCCAAGACCAAGGTGGAAGAAGATTCTGTGTCTGGAGAGGGCCTCCTTCCTTGTTCACAGACAGCTGTCTGCTAGGTGTGTCCTCATACGGTGGAAGGTGCAGAGCAGCTCTCTAGAGTTTCTTTTTATAAAGGAACAAATCCCATTCGTGAGGACTCTGCATTCATGACCTAATTAGCCCCCAAAGGCCCTACCTCCTACTACCAGGGCACTGGTGCTTAGGATTTCAGCATATGAATTTTGGGGGGACACAGTCTAGAGCACTCTGCTAACTCATTATAAGTAAGAGGAAGTCTCACAGATATTTTGACATCCAACTCAGCAGTTCACTTTTTCCCATTTAGGAAACATGAAAAATGTATAGAATATTATTAATTTAGCTACCCCAGAGGAGTGGTTATGGCCTCTGCTTTTGGAAATGGCCTATTTCTTTATCCATAGATGTGAGAATGTGTATAGCTCCTTTGTGAGATTTGAACAACTTTGGGGAAATGTCACTAGTGAATGAAGTTTCTACCATTTCCCCTCAAAATATACCATTATCTTTTTCTGGCCTATTTGGTCCGAAAGCAGACTCAAATTAAGGTTCTATCTTACAAAGAATAAATCCATAGAGGTATGAAAAGATTGTGAAATGTGACTATGAGTTCCAAAAATCACTTGGTTTTTCCCATAGGAACAGAAATAAATGAGAGAAAATTATATTTTACTAAGCTAATGAGGCACACAAGAAAAGGTTCGGTTTCACTTTCACTTTTTCATTTTAATAAGCAATTTGAGAAAGAAGATAATTTTGCATATAATTTCTTCTATTTAAGTCATAAATCAGATAAATGTAAAAGTTCAGCTGAAACTTCTGTAAGTTAAAGAGGATGAGGAGAGGGATGTAGCATTTAGTGGACATCTATTATTTATAAATCATATTTATCATCAGAAGAATTTGATAAAATAAATATTATTGCCATTTTACAGATGAGTAAACTATTCTCAGTGGACTTAATTACCATTCCTGGGTTCACAAAGCTTGTGCTTTACAGAGATAAGAGTCAAAGTTCATATTCTTATCATCCTAATCACACTGGTACTATTTCATGATATAATTAGCCAACTTTAACAAAGGGCCATTTGATCTTTATCTCTATCCATACTTTACCTCTGTGGCTTTTTCCTATTATGTGTACTTGAAGTCTAATTTATAGTGCATATAATTTTAATTTGTACCAAACCTTATTTCTTTTACAGTCAATGGCAGCTTCCTTCCTGAAAAAATGTACTGAATCTTTTCAATTTATAACATGGACTTTGGATTTTCTAAATAGCAGAAACCCCACTTAAAAATCAATTTAAACCAACACACCTGGAATACAATTAGAAAAGATGACTATCATAATATTCATGTTTTTCCAGGTGAACTGATGAACAGGAAGGAAGAAACACTCTGAAATGAAATTTGGTAATAAAGCATAATACTATGGACCAAATAGCTATCTTAATGCAGTTCATAACTAAAGGAGATAATGTATGTAGTGATTAAGATAATGGATTTTGAAATCAAGATGACCTGTGCATTGCCATATTTCATCAAATATAAGGCACTGTTGACTCTTAATAACTACTATTATTTTACAATAAAGAAAAAAGTGCTACCAAATAATATTAAGGCCCCATTGATTGCATGAGGAATCATGACTTCCCAGATGTTATATTTTGAAAAGAAAAAAAAATGCATGTTTTAGAATTGATGAAATGAACAAGCTGTCTTATATAAACTTTGTAGTGGCTGAAACAAAAGAATTTATTCGTCTCTTAGCCATATACATAACGGGTGCTCCTTATTGTGGCAACCTCCTTCCAAGAAGTGATTGAGGGAGCTAGACTCTTTCCATCTTGGGTTTAGTCAGTCCATCATTAACACATGGCTTCCAGGGTCACTGTGCTTATCTGCATAAAGGTGGCAGAAGAAGAAAGACCCTGGGGGACTATGGGAGTTCTGTATAAGACAGGGAGGGGAATGAAGCCTAATAATGAAATGAGTGCTCATGTTTCATTGTTAGAAATCAGTCATAAGACCACAAAGGAAGCTGGGAAATTCCATCAAGCCATGTGCCCAGAAAGAGAAGGAATTGGGTTTGGTGAAGAGTCAGGCAGGCTCTCCTACAACCTACTAAGGTAGGCTCAGTGTGCCCACCAGAGTCCCAAGTTTCTGTTCACTCATGAGCACATGCAAGACGGTTTCCAAATCCTGTTTTGGTTGGATGGACACATTGAGGGCAGCTGCCCCAAAGACACACTCAAATCCACAATGAAATTTCCGTGTGCAAGAAATTAGCATTTCATATCTAATCCTCTGAGATTTTAGGCGATTTTTGTTGTTAAACTCACTTTCCTCGTCTTATTTATTAAAAATAGCAATACCTCATAGAGTTGTTGTAGAGATTACATGTGGCACTGCATAAAAAGCATCAAGGACAATACCTGGCATATAGCAGCCAACTGGTAAGTAAAATTCATTACCATTGCTTTTATAAAATCATTGCTAACTTTTTTATGTGGAATCTTTACTCTGATACGGCTTATATTCCTGTGTAAATATTAAAATAATCATCTTCACATTATATTTGCAAATTAATTTTTACTCAGATTACTTAATCTTTTAAATTTTCTGATAAAGTTCCCCGAATCGTCAGATAGAATTAGTATTCTTGGAACCCCTTATATGATCTTCTTATCGTATGTACACTAAAATGATCTGTTTATAAATACCAGCAAGAATGTTGGCAACTGTAACCTCTCTACCAGGGATTGTGTGAGAGTTCTGGTGTTGTTTGAAATAGGATGTGCACAAATTGACAGAAGTGCAGTTTGGGGCCACTGTAGAAAATTTATTCTAATCTCAAATCTTTCTAAAATTTTCAGGACCCATGAGAGAGCCTCGAATCTGCTCAAGAAAGATGTCAATAGTCTTAGGCTGAAATATGTTAAATCTCTGTGGTAGTGGTACTCTTACATTGTGAAATCACCATCCTCTATATTTTTGGGAGCTTGGAACAGGCCCCTCATTTTATATATGAAGATGAGAGATGCCTGGATTCATGCCAAAGTGCGCTTTACGGAAAAGATGGTTCTATGCATAAAGACTAATGCATATGGCACCAAATATGGAGACATATTTGGTAACTGGCTGAGATATATGTGCATTTCCAGAAAAAATTAAAAGGTTAAACTAGAACACATTTTGATTCCATTATAAACAAAGTAGAATGTCTCTATGCCGAAATGTAATAAGTGGAACAAAATGAGAATTTAGGGTCAAGATATAATTCTGCTGAAGGTCCATTCTTAGGGCAAAAGTGCAGGTTAAGTTTTTAATCTCTAAAAGTGCACCACAGACATGATCCACAGTTAAAATATTATTCTAAAAGAATTTCAGCTTATAAAATTCATTACAGCTGAGTGGATGCCTATCAATACAGATAACCTATCTGCTGTTGTCTTTGAAAGATTCACTGCTACTTATCCTGATTTTATTTCTCCCTTGCACTCATGCTTTCGTCAGCTTCAAAGTGAGGACCATCCACAGTAAAGATGTTCAGTGGATATAGAAGTAAATGTAAATCCGGCCCAATGGGGATTGATTCCTGGATGTAGCTGTTACTCATTTTTATATTGTAAAATAACCACACTTTTTAACTTTTCTGAACAAAATTATGAAGTTAAGCAACTTAATTAATTTCTATAAGATAGTTCAAAATGTATTTGCCTTTTTCAACCATTTGAATATTTTACTGGAGCAGTTTTAATTTCAGTCAAATAATTCTCACTTTTAAAAGCAACTAATATTTTGTGCAAAGCAGTAAAATATGTCCACTCTTGATGTTCATTGCTATGAGAAAATGTATTTTATTCTCTATTGTTTGTAATCTTTTCCTATAAAACACATTAATATTTTAAGACTTCTAAAGCATACCTATACTCTGAAGATGAAATAATTACTTTATGATTCTTACAAAGGTGATACTTTTTCATACCTACCAAATATGAAATATCTAGATGTGAAAAATGGCATGTATTATACATATTATGAATTTTATCACATATGTTTTCAAAGTTACTTTGAAGCTTATCATCTCACATGTAAGGCATAAAATTGATAATTGCAGATATATGCATTGGCATGAAAATGCAACTTCTTTCTTAAAACTAACTTTCTCTTTTTCTTATTTTCTTCATTCCTTATTCTCACCATCCTCAAAATTTTATTCTACAGCAAGAAAAACATTAACCCAAAGGCAAAAATCTGCTAATAGTGAACAATCCTTTGCCCATGAATCCCATAAGCTGTCTAGTGAGAAAAGCTGTCTATTTAATAATTTAAAATTAAATCAAGTTAAAATACAAAATCTGACCTTTAAATCAGCATTGCAAAAAGTAAGAACTTGATGAGTTTCACTAAATATCCTTCACTTATCTTTAGCATGGTGACCTTAAAAACAGTTACACACTTTTGTTTTTCCTTTCAAGGGCTACTTGCCAATCGTTTAGTGTTTTCCAAGTTGAATCTCATTTTGTGGTTGCCCTTTAATCACTGAAGGTCTCTTTTTATCATTTCTGTACTAATTGGTGTTAAAACACTTGACAATTTATTGTGATTTAAGTTTCATTAGCTTGCATCTCTTTCTCCACTAGATGATTAATAGAGACGTTAAATAAGATTACAACCTAATAACAATGCCCTCTCTACCCTGCCTGTATCTCTCTCCCAAACTGGGTAGCAATATGTTTTCCTGATGGAAACAAAATGTGCTTTCAATCTATGTCCTATGAAGGATTAGGCTACTTATCTTTGATAATTTGAAGATTCAAGAAGTCTCCCTTCAGCCTATAAGATATATGTATAGGTGGAGAATAAAATTGTCATCTTATTTAATTGATATAAATCTACATTGGCACTCAAATCAAATAATGACGCAGCTTCTCAATCATTTAGCATTTTAACGGTGAACATAATTTCCCAAAATAGGAATCACACACATGGACACACACAAACACATGCACAAAATCTTAAGATACAGATATTTTTAAAAATTAATATATTATTTTAGATTTACACTTTTCAATTTCTTGAAAACATCTTAAAGTAAATTTACTCCAAAGAGGGGGCTCTAATTAACCTCATCTCAAGCCGAAAATTCTTACACCATTTTAATTAATTCATTCATTTCTTTTTGAGAAAGGGTCTTGCTCTGTTGCCCAGGCTAACGTGCAGTAGAGTGTCATAGATCACTGCGGCCTCAAACCCCCAGCCTCAAGCAATCCTCTGTCCTCAGCCTCTCAAAGTGCTAAGACTAGAGGTGTGAACCACTGTGTCCAGACTCTCACACCATTTTGAAAACAGCTCTATTGAGATAAAATTCACATATTATAAAGGATAGACTGGTATGGAGCAGAGCTGTGGAGGGTGTGGGGTGACTACCTTGGATGCTGATGATGGGAGGTACACAGGGTAAAAGAGGGCCACTACCCTTCTAGAGATGCCAATGCTGTAGACAAGAGGCAACACCATGTTGAACATATGCATATTCAAATTATTTTACAGACAAAATCCCCACAAACCTATTTACCCTAGAGATGAGCTGGCCACACCTACATTAGATATTAGAAATCAAATGGAGAGAGAAGTTTTAAGAGGGATGTTAGGAGACGGTTCTCTAAGGCTTACCCACACAAGCTTCCAACACACACAAGGGGATATGTGAGATATTCTTCACTTTCTCTTCAGGAAAGAAGTTTGACTTCTGTGGGACAAATAGAAGAGCTTAACATATAATACGTTCTTTAAATTTTTATGAACATTTTTATGAGGAGTCTGAAGGCCATAGGCTGTTTTCTTTGGCCTGCAGGAGCAGTAGAAGAAAGAAAGAGGGAGTGAGAGAGAAAATGAGAGAGAGAGCGAGAGCGAGAGCGAGAGCGAGAGCGAGAGAGAGAGAGAGAGAGAGAGAGAATGAGAGGCAAGCTTTAGTTGGGAAGTAAATTCCCAACTGAATTCCCACTGAAGGTAATAAAGTTTGCATCAGAGTTTCCTGTGGCCAGAAGACAACCTCTAGGAGAGAGGAAAGCTCTGCATAGGAATCACTTAGGACCAAAATAACAGTGAAAAGCCAGCAGCATTGCTGTGGTCTCTGAAGACCGTGCAAAGAACTGCTCCTTGGAGAGAGTGAGATTTAAGTTTCGGTCAGGCCCAGAGATCACAAATGGGATCTGAAAATAGAAGTTAGTAGAGAACTTTCTGCTGCTCTAACTACAATCCAATCTCCCTGCTTTTACCGGGAGTGTAAAAATGAAGTTGAGTAGTGCAGGTGGAATCACACAGGGAAACTGAAAGTCAACAATCTCGTCGCACGTATCGATCCTCATACTGGTGAGAAAAAAAGTGTAAGTCACATTCAGGGTGCTAATTATTTGATGAATTGAGACTGTTTGTAATTTAAAATGAGAATTTTTTTTAAAGTTTTTTTTCATTTTCTTCAGCAATGTTACAGGACTGCAAGAATGGCAAGAGACAGACTACCCTTCATGGGAATATTTTAAGGGTGTGTGGGAAAGAGAAATGAAGTTAATTTTAATAATATTCCATGAATTTTGTTAATTAAGGAGAACAGACAAATTTGTTATTATCTATGACAACATGGATGAACATGGAGGACATTATGTTAGGTAAATAAGCCAGGCCCAGAAAGATAAATACCGTATGATCTCATTATATGTGGAATCTAAAACAGTGAAACTCACAGAAGCAGTTGGTGTAATAATGGTGGATAGAGTAAAATAGTAAAATACAAGGGTGGGGTTCAGAAGATCTGGGTCAAAGGATACAAAATTTCAGATAGATATGAGGAATAAAGTCAAGAGATCTACTGTACAACATGGTGACTATAGTTAATAACATTGTATTGTAGTCTTTAAGATAACTAGAGAGTAGATTTTGAGTGTTTTTACCACAAAAAATGAGATTGTGGAGTATGTATATGTAAATTAGCTCAATTTAGTCATTCCACAATGTACACATATTTCACAACGTCATGTTGTACACAGCAAAACATATAATTTTAATTTGTCAATTAAAATCAATTAATTTATTTCTAAAATTATTGTATCTAATATAGCACAGGTCAAGCTATGATGATATATAGTGTGATGCAGCTTATGAAATGTAGCACTAAATGGAAGATGGGAATTAAAATTTTCTCTAAACTTTGTAGAATGCTATTTTTCTTTTTAGCTTAGATTTCACAGTCCAATGCTTCAAGCTCTCTGAAGAATTTCTAAACAACCTTGACCTGATGTTGTCTTTTCATCCCACCTGACCTGCAAGCATCTAGCCTTAGGTAACTCCTACTGCCTGTGTTCTCTTTGTATAGAGACTTCTGAGACTGCAGAAAAAAAATAAAAAAATCACACACCTGAGCCAACTGATGACACTGCACATTCATGAACTCCTGTTTCATTAGTGTTCTAACTTATTTCAATTGAGTTATGTTTCACTAGGCAGTGTTCTTTCTTGTTCCATAAAAGAGATATTTCATCTTCTGCATGTGCTTCCCTTTTTGCACAATCATTTTTCTTCTCAAGAAATCATCTACGTACTCCAGTCTCCACCCCACACACACTTCATGAAGAAAATAGAACATCTTTACATCAAGAAGTAATGTCCAATTCTGGCTTTCAACAAACCAACGATACTATATGCATCTACACACACCTGTTCTGTACATTACAACTGGAGTATCTTCACCAATCTCAGACCTGTATTTATGAATGCTGTCCTGTCCTGGATCTTTAGAACTTCACATTGTTTAATTACCTCACATTCTTTTAGAAGAGCAAAATGCTCCTTTTATCCAGGAAACTTTTCTATCTTCATATAACCTTGTTCAAATCCCTTCTATCTAATATAGTGACACCCATAGTAAATAGAAAAAATAAAAAGTAAAATCTTTCATACTAAAACAACAATGATAATACACATATATGAATGCAGAAAAAGAAAATAGTAATAAAAATACAACAGAAACAGATAGTCATATATGGCTAATGAGAGTGTGAAAAGATTTAATCTCCATTGGGGGCATTTTTGGCAATATCTATCAAATTTACAAAAGTATATATCCCTTATCCTATGAGCCTAAATCTAGGAATTATCCCAGTATGACACTTGGACATACATAAATGACAAGTGCACACGTTTATTTATTGCCTATTGTCAGTGATAAAAAACTCAAGTTAAATCAGCCCACTGCTTAAAGCCTGCAATGGTTCTGCAGTTCACCAGAGGAAATATCTACGTATGGTTAGTGGCTGCTCTTTGATCTTGTTTCTGTCATCTACCATTCTCCCCTTCAACTATTGTGCCCTAGGCACACTGACTTCCTTGCTGTTCTTCAAATGTTCTGGGCATGTGCTGGAACAATGTCCCTTCCTTTGATTGGAACACTGTTCTCATGTTGTCTACCTGTTCTTTCTAGAATATACATCGCATGAAGCTTTTATTCTTTATCTGTTTTTCACTGGTAAAAGTCTGAAATAATTCTGATATATAGTAGGACTCAAAAAAAGTTTGCTGAATGAATGAATGAACCCAGATATAAATTAAGGCTTACTGTTTAGGTAAAATATTGTCAATTCATAAAAATAACAATATGCGGTATAAAAAATGTCAAATAATGGTCATGCTTTTTAAGTGCAGTGGAATATATACAAGGGTATATGTTAGATGGGAAAAAATGATTTAGAGAGTGGTAACAGTATATTACATTTGTATAAACATGTGGAAAAGGAAAATGTTGATTCACAGTGGTTTGTATTTCCATAAACAAACTATAGAAATATACTGACATATTTAACATTTTAGTAATTATACTTACACACATAAATGTGTGTACATAAGCACACACTTATGTGTGTACATGTAAGTGTAGACAAGTATGTGTGTACACACATAAGTACACACATAAGTGTGTAAGTATAATTATTTTGAATTTAGCCACATGACCATGCCTGACTGTCAGGGAGCTGGAAAATACAGACTAGTTTGACAGTCTCCACTCTGGTTCTTCATGACAACGGAAGAAAAGAATCAGATTTTTGGGGTAGCTAGAAGTGCTCTCTATTGTCTTCAAGAAAATACCATGTGTCACAGACTATGTATATCCTGATTTCTCCCAGGGTTTCTAAAACTCAGGTCTTTTTTTTTTTTCTGTCTCTATACTGAACGGTAACTGCTGCAGAAACCCTTATGTAACACCTACCGCTAAAAGTATTCTGTTGCTTCCCTGCTTCCTCTGAATTACCCATAGAAATTTGCAATGGCGCTGCCGTTATTATTCCAAAATGTCTGCCCCAGCCATTATGTAGTCCTTTCTACAAACTTGTTCTTCCTCAGCTTTTGAATTTCCCAGTCTTTAAATAACTTGGTGTATTTCAATAACCGCCAAATATTCTTTTCTGCCACTTCTTTTCCCAAATCCTAGGACATATGTTTTCTGATGTGTCATTTTCTTCTGTTGTTTTTCTAGTTGTTTCTAGCCCTAACTTAAATCTGGCTGCTTCTCGAGGACAGTTCCCTGCCTGTGTGCCTCTTGAATAATACAGGGCCAAGAAATGGAATAGATGAGCTCCTTGCTTTCTAGCGTGACTCTCAAGTCATTTCTTCTCATTTCTTTTTACAGAAACCTTACATCCTTTGAAACCTGACAGAATTCCTTCCCTCATCAGCCTTCATCCTGGTCCCATAATTATTCATTGAAGACCTTAGTCCCTGTTCCCCTGTTTTCCTCTGTGACTCTGCCCTGTATGTGGGTGTTCCTTTTGACATCTTGACATTTCAGTGTTTTGATTAGATTATCAGTTGGAGTCCATATAGGAAATATTATTCATCTTTTATGATTCATAGGAAGAGAATTTCTTGAAAGAACAAACTTACATAAGGAAAGGCAGAGTTATAGGGAAAATGGCAAACTAAACTGAGAAATTACGCAATAAAAACAAAAGGAAAAGAAAAAAGAAAGCAGTAAACACACAAGCAAGAATATAATCACTAATAAAGAAAGAATGAATGAGGAAAAGAGAGAAAGTAGGTAGACAAAGGGTCAGATCTCAGTTTTGAGGCTTATCAGCTATGGATTGTGATCATGTCATGAGCAAGGGTCTGTGACTATAACTCAGATTCACAGTTGGCAGTGAGCTCTGCTTTCTCAAACACAATACCTCCTTTGCTTTCCTGGTAATTTCCCTCTAATTGAGGGAAGACAAAGGGCCTGGCAGACAAGCAGGTATGCTAAAAATGTTTGTGGGAAGATGAGTTGAATGAATGAGTGGAGTCAAATTGATTCACTTTTTGGTGTAAATCTTTAGTTCATAGAGCTATTTCAAAAACAAAAACTGCTTAAGGAAATTGCCACACATCTCTCAGTGCTGTCGTCCACACCGTCCCAGACTGAAATATGTGTTTATTTATTTATTTTTTCCTTTATTGAAGTGTAATTTACATATCATGTCTGTACCCCATTTTAAGTGTACAATTAAATGGTTATTGGTAAATTTACCAAGTTGTGCAGCTAAACACATAAATCAGTTTTAGAAGATTTCCTTCCCCCTATTGAGACCCCTAATTCCCATTCTCAGCTACATTTCAAGCATGGCCCTCCCCTCCATGGTGCTCACCACATCCCTCAGATGTGGGTCTATCCCACTCTCCCCAATCTGTACTGAACACCACCATCATTTGTGCACCATAGTGTTAGTCAGAACCAATTCGATGGCGAATACATGTGGGGTGCAAAGGGCTTCCTTCTTGTGCAGTCTGAAATAATAATACAGTGGCCTCTAAAAGAACATGGAAATAATATCTTCATAGGGACAGAGGGTAGAAATTTTAATTGTTAACATTTAACAGTTCTGTTTCACGTGAATAGATGGGAAAAATGAACAAAGAAAACATGTGAAATAGTAACTTTATCCTTCTTCTCATGCCTATTGTTTTTTTCTCAGTCTGTCTTGGTAATCTTTGACCAGCACACTGCATTAATTTATGCAATCCTCTAACAAATATGGAATGAACATCTATTTTACACCCTCATGAAAGTTATACTCTAGTGGAGGAAATATGCCAATAATAAATACATTCATAAAATTAGAATATAGAATTGGGCAGTAATAAGTGATAAAAAGAAAAGTTTCTTATTTTTATGTCATTAACTTATAGATTTTAAATCATTTTCTGAAACATGAACCTTAGGATTAAAACAGCTAATAGGAAGAAAGTCCATGCTTCTGATGTTTACAGCTGTGGAGCAGGTAAACTAGGAAGAAACAAATATGCGTCTGATGAACAGAGGAAAGGGGGCTATGTTCAGGGGTCCTAGCTTGGAGTTGTGATGCTGCTATGATCATCATTTCCACATAGCTAGTTCTCACAGATCAAAACAAATCCTTTCCACTCTATCCTGACAGAGCCCTTGTTTGGAGCCCAGCCCCATTAGCGGTAGTCTAAAAAGGATCACCAATACTGCATACACAGCAGCCACATCTGTTCAAACAAGCTCTCTGGGGCCATTGTAGTGCCTTCGCTGGAGCAGAGGAACGGAATAAGGGTAAAAGACAGTAGGTGTCAATTTTCATGTTTAAGAGCCTGATATTGAGTGCTCAAGGAAAGGAAAAGAAAATCAGAATAAGTAGTTTTACTAGCTTGAGTTCTTTTGGTCAGTTCAAAGATGATATCCTGTATTCTAATTTCAAAATATGTTTAGAATCCATCCATATTTTATCACATTTATTTCTGAAGTCACAACCAGGGTAACTTTCACACAGGGTAACTTTCAACCAGGGTAACTTTGGTGTCCCTACAAGCCTCTCTGTTCTATCCCGTTTTGTTTTTAAAAGAAAATTGATCCATGTCATTCCTCTGTTTAAAACTTTCCATAGATTCTCTTTGTATTTTGAGTAAAATCCAAACATGACTTGCAAAGCACTGGCTACCTCTCATCACTCTCTAAGGTATTTTCTATGCTCCACCTACACAGGTTTTCTCTCATTTCCTCACAGAAACAAAGTTTTCTATTACTTTGACAAATAGTAATAGAGACAGTTTTCCCAGCATGGAATATACATTCCTAATCCTGTTGCCTGGTGAACTTTTACTCATCCTGGGGAATCTCTTCTTAAATATTACTTCCTTAGAAAGGTCTCCCCTAAGTCTCTAATTAAATATAGGTTTCTCATAGTGCCCTGTACTTTTTTTTTATTCCTGGCCCTTATCAAAATGCATAATTATATATTTATGTGAACTTTTTAAAAAGGGCTATTTCCCTAGCCAGAATACAAGCCCTATTAGGTAGGAAAATATAGCCCCTTTCTTATTATTACATATTAAGACCTTGCAAAGTGTTTGACACAAAGTATATTCTCAAGAAATATATATTTGTTACAGTCCAATCAGATTCATTGCCTACTGCTCAAGAGGAAGTCAGTATACTGAGATGGAAGGGTTTATAGCAGAGAAAGAATTTAATATTGCAGGAAACTTGCAAGGAGATGGCAGGAAGTTCACAAATCCATTTCTCTGAAAATTTGAGAGAAAAGTTTTTTAAAGATAGTTTGGTGGGCAAAAGGCTAGGCAATTGGCTCTGCTGATTGGTGAGATCCAGGGCAGAACCATAGGTAGGTGTGTATAAGTTATCTTCTTTGCTAAGTTGGTTCTTGGGTGGAGTTTGCAGTACCTGGTTGAGTGAATTCCTTGGTATAGGCCACTCACTGGTCTGGGTGGGTCAGCTGTTCCACCAAAATGCAGGCCCAGAAGACATCTCAAAAACTAGGCTTAGTTTTCACAAGGGTGATGTTATCTATGGGAGCAATGAAGAAAGCTAAGAAATCCTTATGACCATCAGCTATATGACTCCTGAGTAGTAAGCAATTATAGGAAAGCAAGCTAGGGAACAATGGCTGGTTATATATGTATTTCCCCTACCGCAGTTTCCACCTTGTGACCTTTTATTAGTTTATAAAACGTGGTTTCATATTGACTGCAGAATGAATGAAGGGTCATCATCAGAATCATAAGAACGTGTCAAGTGTCTGATGCAGAGTTATTTTCTGATAGCACAGTTTGCTGGTTTTTCCAGCTTTGCTCCATACCTCCAAAGTGAAAACAGAGAAAGCCAATAGTCAAGGAGTCAGTGGGCTGGCGATGAGGTGGTCAGAGTTTCAAGGGGGTAAAAGGATTTTAGAGTACAGGAGAAGATAACACTGAAGTCTGAACTCACAAGAACACATGTTGCACTGACGGCAGATCTGGCCCCTTTCATGGCACAATTTAAAAACCCTCCAATATTACATCGAAGAGGAAAAATCATTATTCTAGTTATAAATTTTCCTCCTTTTTTCCTTCAAATAATGTTATAATACGAAAATAAACAAAGCCCACCCAAATGAGAGCAAACAGAAGTTATTATTCAGAGCTTACTATAGGAGCCAACCACCAACACTGGCATTAACCAGAAATTCAAAGGCAGGCAGGGGGTGGAAAAGCTTTATAGTGGGAAAAGGAAGTCCGCAGCTGTGCTCTAATTGGAGAGGAAACTGGAAGTGGGCTAATTAGAAGCAGACACCTTGGGTGATGGGTTTGGAGGGCATATTTGACTTTCTCTGGTTGATCCTGAGTTGGAAGGGTGGTTAAAAATAGGGTTGCTGGCAGTTATAGAATGAATTCTGATGGTTTGGGTCAGATTGCTACAGAGGTTGTGGTTTGGCTTCCTGAAATGCCTGCTCCAGAGATTCTAAGTTAAAATTCCTTTGTCATACATGGTCTGCCCATTGTCCAGTTGTGTATTCAGTTTGTTGACAGAATTACTGAAGTCATGTAGAGGGAGAAGAAGAAATAGCAAAAATCATTTGAGTTAAGAAAAATTGACTTATAAGGCAATATCAAAATATCTTCATAATTGATAATAAAATGAGGTTTTGGGTTTTTTTTTTTCTGGTGATTGTTTGCTTTTGTTTTTTAGAATATGTAACCAAGATGTAATTTATCATTGGAGATGGTTTACCTTACTTACTTAGTCCTCTGCAGTTTAGCTATGTGCTTAGGAAATACCAGCTTCAGATGGATAAAAACACATGATTAATGGCATAAGATGTTACAGAAATATTCAGAAGGTTCTTAGAATAGAACTTCAAAAGAACTCAGTTATCAGCAAAAAAGAGTTGGAAGCGTTTCACACAAAATAGGTTTGGACTGAGTTGATAACACTACATGATAATGATGCATTTCCATTGCAAGATGAACTACCTAGAGGCCATTTTTTGGAAAATAGCCACCTAAATCTAGAAAAGAATTTCTTGTAAGAAACTATAATATAATAACAAAAATCCCTTAATCTTAACACACAATTGAATTGTCTGTGTGACCGCAATGTACTTCATGTGTTTTTCAAAGGGGAAAAAAGTTAGTCTCTAACTATTACACTTTCTTGATTACTCAAATAAATGTTTATTGTACTACAGAATATTTGCTTCTAAGTAGAGGTGTAAACTAAAGTTATTCTTTTGAACTTCTCCCATCCTTTCTCTACCATCAAAGTTTGCTGTTTGTTCTGGTTATTTGGCAGGTACTCTCTTCAGTGTGATATTTATATTAAAGTAGACATTGAAGAATAGAATTTCCTATCTCCTCAATGGATCTAATAAATCCTTATTAAAAGTGACTTTATGTATTAATATATTAACTTTGAAAGAATATTAAAGATAAAACCAATAAATTTCTCTGGCCAGAGATAGTGCTGAGGGGCCTGAAAGTGTTTAGGACTATGAAAAATCACAGAAAGTGTTTGCCTCAGCATGTTTTTTTAATAAAATCAGTTTCCAACTTGTGTATCCTTAGGGAAATTCTTGAAAAAGAAAAATACAAAAAGACATCTTATGAAATGTGTTTGTCAATTTCTATGAAGTTAATAATTTATAAATTATTTAAACATAATATATTTATATAAATAAATATTTATATAAGTAATATAAATATTAAAATATATAAATTATATTATAAATAATATTTATAAATAACATAAAGCAATATAGTCCATACTTAAAACCTTTAAAAAGTTTAAATTGGTCATATTTCGAGCAAACGTTTATTTTAACTTTTAACACTTTAAGTTTTTGAGTATTCTCTGTTTGCATTTGTACCACCAGTACAGAAACTAGTATCAGTAATCTATCGGTTTCTTGCCGAAAACTCAAATAATTTGATAATATGTGAAGACGGTGAGAATTGGTAGTGAAATTCTGTCTGCCAGAGTTTGCAGCCATATGCGTTCCAGAATCAGAACGTTTCAAAGTGCTTTTTGAAGAATTTTTGCAGAGTATATGTTTTTAAGAAAAAGTAGTAATTCTACAGAAATCTTTACTATTGACCTTTCTCTTGCTTGTAAAATCCTATATTTATTAACTTCCTATGAGAAAGGTGTCTGAATGTAATTTACAATCTTCAAAATTTATCTAAATCTGAAAATCTACCATAGTTAAGTAAGAGCTATTTTGTTGATAGATTTCTAGATACCTGGGGCACAGCAGTTTTTATCCTACTCTCACTGATGGCAGTTGATATATATACCCTGTCCCCATGGTAGCAATGACACCTATACTTTCTCAGAAACTGAGATTTCTTTTGCATCCCTGCAAGAAAACCATGCTAATGGTGGTGTTAACTACTAACTTGTAAGTTAGCAAGAATGTGTTTGTTGTTTGCTTCGCAAAAAGCAAAAATACATCCTGGGCAAGATCCGAGCCTATTGTCTGCCTATGGAAATGTTAACCATTTAATTTGTCTAACTCTTATATAGAATTCATTATAAAGCCCTGTCTCAGAATTATACTGACATTTTTATGTGTCATTGTGTTTATAGTTATTATTTAGCTTGATAACTTTAAACTTTCAGGATGGTAAAATATTTAAGGAAACTATGTATGGATGATGTTTAGGTTCAGAAATCAATACAATTGCCTTATTTGAGGATATTTAATATAAATATCACACTTAATTTGGCTCATCAGATAATAACACATATTGGCATTTTCCTTTAATTACTAAATTTGAATTAAAATATGTATACAAAACAATTGTAACAGATGGATTTGATTTCAAATCAAATTAAATCTGAATTATGTTTTTACCCTCAGGAAAATGGCCATTAACTGAATGTTATCACATTGTTACATTTGAGAACATTTAATTCATTGATTCAAGTTTTATTAAAAGAATCAAAATTACCACCTGTCTCTCAGCTCTTTAATTTTGTTTAGGGTTAAATTTGCCCTAGACAAAAATAAAAGTCCTAACTGTGAAAAATCAGTATTTGCTCATTCTTTTCCAATGTGATGATTATATATTTATTGATTTGTTGCGCTCATATTAGCACTACAGTTCTCAAATGGTGAAATCCCAAATCCTGTAGAAGCGGCAGGTAGTTTCAGGAAACTGATCTCTGAGGTGTTCTTTGTATCGTCCTTGTAGACCAATTAACTTATATACGAAGGTCATGCAGTTCTCAGACAATTGCTGTGGACTCCAGTTCTCACTAACAGGCAGCACATAGGCATTGCTATAAAATATTTCTTGTTTGTTTTTGAGAGATCGGGTACCAATGCTTAAGTTTTCTCTCTTTTTAACACATAGTCCAATGGAAGTAAACAATTATTCAATTTTGATGTCAAGGGTTATTAGACAGTAATGCAACTATCTTTCTCTACTTTTTATTTAAATATTCAACATTTACAGGGGTGCAGTCAGTGAGGAAAATAGAAGTCTCTGATTTCTCATTAACAGTAACAAGAAAACTACTCTGTTGAAAAGAATCTCTGCAGTCCCTATTCATTCACCATATCGGCTTTAGAGACTTGGGTTTGCAAATTATCCCATAAGAATGAGTATGTGAATTAATAGAGAAATAAGTAGTCCACTAGTGTATATTCAATCTATTGAAGGAAATATTCGTCTCCCAAATATACATCAGCACTTAATGTAAATTCTTTCTTATGCTTTCCCAATCCCCTCAAACAGTATTATCAGGCATGCCATTTCTTCTAAGAGGAATATAGTCAATATACTTCAAGGAAAACTATATGGGTCATTTGGTTGGGGGCGACTCATTACTGGGAAGAATTTTTTTTAAAAGCAAACTTATACTGTGACGGAGACTTCGCATTGTGCTAAGACTGAAACATAATGCATGATGCAGTTTCTCATTACCATCACACAGGCCTTTTTTGGAGAAGTACCACTTATGATCTTTATTTCAGACCAATATATTATATTTTCCTGATATTAAGTCAAAACAGTGTATAACCAGAGAACTTTTTTTCCTTTTCTTCCTTACACTGTTTTGTAATGGAAGACTGTATTGTTTTTTTGTCCATCCACCAACATCCTGTGGATATTTTGTTAATAAGTGTCAATAAGACAGTGTAAAGAGAATTTTGACAGCTTCCGACGCATTGTGATAACTATTTTTGAGTGAATTTAAATTACTTCTTAACTTTAAATAAGCTTGACTTCATTTAGAACTAATATTTTTAAACCTAGCTGGGAATGTTTATTTTGTTCCTACTTGAAAAGGTTTCTGGCATATTTGTCAAGCAGATTATTATTATTACAAGTTCCACAGAAAATAAGAAACCTGTCACACTGATTGTACTTATATAAAACTGAGCTGACACGAACCTTTAGAAGAAGTGATAAGATGCTAATTACAGAGATAAACAATTATGTAGCTCAAGGGAGGAAGCAGAAACATTCTTTGGACATGAAGTAGTAATATTAGTTATAAAACAAAAGAAGTTTATGCTAACAAAACTGTCAACAAAAATAAGTAAATAAATAAAGCATCAAATAACAAATAAGTAAAGAATTTTTAAATTGTTATAAACCAGTGTTTTATTTCTATCTAGAAAAAAATGTAACAGGGAACCAAAGAGAAAATATAGTTACTAAACAAAATTATATGAAGAATTTAAACATTTCTGAGACATAAAATAAATATAACATATTTATAAAATATAAAAACCATATAAAATATAGCCAGGAAGAGTTCAAAAAACATAGTAAAGTTATGTGTCACAGTACTCTCAAAGATGAAATGTGATATTGAGATAGAGCTTGATCAAAGCATTAAGAATAACACATGAAGAACAAAACATAAAAAACAAAAAATGTGAATATTAAACAATACACACATATGTTCAATATTTACCAAATGAATGAATGAATGAAGGACATTGGAAAATCAACCTAAAATAATCTAAGTTGTCATCATGTAGTAGTTCACTCACTTATCCTATTTATTCATTCAATAAATATTTATTGAATATTTATTATATAATTCAAAATCGGTGGCCTATTTCCTTCCTTCAAGACACTTAGAGTCTAACACAGGAGGGAAACATAAGTAAAAATAAAATATAATTTTAACTCAAAACAATATATAAGTGGCATTTCTGAGATGAGGAAAATAACACATTTATTTCATCATAAAACCAATACATTCAGAGATGTCACATATAAAGCCCCGAGGATTTCCTGTATTCAAAGGCCTTAAGATGAGTAAGCAAAAGTCTCTACTCATAGGAGATTCAAGTTTTAACTAGAGAGAGAGAAGAAAATAATTAAAATGTAATGTAACACTTACTGTAGTGAAAACACACCAAAGTTCTTCTCTATGGAAGCATAGTGAGAGGCCATCCCTTGGTGCACACGGGAGAAACTGCGTTGCCCATGTTTTGAAGCAAGATACGTAAGGTAGCAAAAAGGGAAAATGTATTTCATATACACTCTTTATATGAAAAGTATGAAATACAGATATAGAAGACACGATGACACAAATAATTCAAGAAAACTATAAGATGCAACAGTATCTACAATCAGAAAATAGAGAAATGCATTACATTTCTCACAAATTTAATAAAAACAAACCATTCGCTTTCTCGTTCTCTTTTTCCGTGTGTGTGCGTATATATTTATACACACACACTTATACATACATAACATACGCATGTATGTTATATATGCACACACACATATGTACTATATATAGGTGCGTGCATACAACATGTGTCTACATGTACATATATAAACATATGCATATCAACATATAAGTATATATTCTGATTGAGATTTAAAACTTCCAAATAGATAATTCTAAGAAAAAATATTTATGCACAAAGAAATATATTAAGGCTGCTCTCAGTCTTTCTCAGCAACATTAATACTAGAAAAAAAATAAGACAGTTCTGAAGTAAGAGGGCTGTGACAGAGTATGTCTTTATTTAGCTAATATTTCTTTATATAAAAAGGCAACAAAAATATCTTCAAATCTGCAAACAGATAAAAGTATGTCACATAGTTACCCTTTATAAATAGACTTGTATAAGAACAATGATAAGCGAAAAGCAAATAATAAAGAGGACACTGTGACTAGACATCCTAGTAAATAACAGATGCAGTTAAGCATACACAGAGATGGTTTTGAATGATCATTTTAAAAATTATATCAAAAGTTATGATTTTTTCCTTGAAGAGAGATGATCCATGTTATATTAATACAAAGCAAAATAAACAGGCAGTGTTCACAACCCCATATTCAATGAACTAAAGCTATTCATCTGTGTGTGTCGTAGCAGAATGGATCAACGCATAGAGAATTTTCATGGAGTAGATACCATTTCAATTTTTATGGTTTAATTTTGGTTTTAGAATGTGACTGCAAAAGTTTAAACACAAGTTGACAATACCCATTAGTAGACTTAAATGTACCTTATCTCTCAAATTACCACAGGAAAAACTACCAAAACTCCAGGAGTAGAAAAGAAATAGTGAAAGCCAAATAATATGAAAAGAGCAAGGCTAAATATAAGAATCAGGGGGAAAATGTTAGAACATTAAAAAAAATCTACTCATGAGCTGCTTATAAGGAAACCCATAAAATAAGAAATATGTTGAAAGTGAAAATGTAGATATGATTTTAGCAAATGCAAATAAACAAATTATGGGGGCACAGTAAGTGTGATTGATCATATATACTGGAAGTTTAGGTGAAAAGAATTCATTGGAATAAAAACAGTTATTTTATATCAATAAAACTACTATCTAGAAATAAAGACATGGTAGTCATAAACCTCTATGATATTAACCAATTATGTAATTCAAAATAAAAGATGAATTCTTAGGCAGTTGTCTTATGGCAGCTACCGTGAACTATAAGGAAGAAGATAACAAATAGAACAATAATTTTGTAAAGCTATGTGGCAACATGTAGTAATAATCTTAACAACTCGTATTATTTCAAATCAGTAATTCTGACTCTATCTCAGTTTAACTATGGCTAAAAAAAATAAAATAACAAAGAAGTAATTCTAATTCTAGGAGTCTGTGAAATAATGAAATGCATGAGCAAATATTTATAAATAAGAATGTTTTTACTAAGGCCTTATAAAAATGATATGTTCATTTTACATAGCCATTAAAATTATGGATTTGACTAATTTTTAATGCAAGGAGAAAATGCTCACAATAGTGTATATTTAGTAACTCTCATAATGATTGTAGCATACTTATAAACACATTATGTTGAATTCTTTTTCATTTAATCCTCACAATAGCTCTATGAAGTGGGTAATATTTCCCACTTACAGATGAGAAAACTGAGGCATAGAGAGGTAACGTGCCCAAGTCACCTTAGGATAAGTGGTGAACATGTAATAGGATCCAGGCAGTCTAATACCCCTTCCAGAAGCTGCAATATTAATAGGACTATTATGGAAACTATGCAAGGAATATATATGGAAAGAGAAAAGATTGGAAGTGCATTGAAGTATTAACTATGATTGACTCTGTGCATATGCATAGGTTCAAAGTTTAAATTGATCACCTTTTTTGTATCTTTTGTGTATTTTATAATTTAATGAAAACAAACATGCATTCTTTTATAGGACCAGAAGAGCAAATTTAAGAGCCAATGAGAGCATAAAATAAAATAAAAATGAACAAAGCTATAATTTTCTATAGTTATTTATGGCTTTTGAAGAACTTTTGTATTTCATATCTAATTTAATCTTATAATTAGAATGAACTTACAATTTATTATCCAAACTATGACTTTTTTTTTTTTTACAAGAGAGTATTATGAACATTTATACCATGAAGACAAAGCAAACAAAGATGCAGAGTCACAGTACATAAAAGAATTCTGTAAGGTCAATGATGCTTAGATATCTTAATTCCATTTAGGAACTGAAAAAAAAAGTATTTAAAATACTTGATTAAATCATCATTCCAAAAATAGGAACAAAAGAGACCGTTTTCATTTAGTCCATGGTTTTTTGCTATCAAAACAAAACAAAATACAACAAAAACCTGGTGACAATTTCCTCAATGGAAGAAAATTTTGAATGATACAGTCTACAATCTAGGAATACTGCAATCTAGGAATATACAAAGTTTTATTTGAATTAAAATTTTAAAGTCAATGAAATTTCTGAAACAATATTATACTAAGAAATCTGAGATTTACAAAAGAGGATTGCGATTGTAGGAAATTACAGATTCATATAATATGCATTAGTGTCAGAATTCCAAATAGTACTAGAAAAGTAACTGACTATGAATGAAACGAGATAAGAATGTTTAGATGATAAAATGAGTGACTGCTTAGCTAAATTATTTTGTCATGGAAGGTGGTATTAAATAAAATGGAAAATATTTTGTATTAGTTACTTGGTTAAAAAGTTGAAAACTTATTGATCAAGCTTGAGGGTATCATTAAATAGACAACAGTGGGCAAATGATGTTTGCCAGTGCTTTAACTGGGAGAATTTCATGTCTATAAAACCTAACTCTTAGGCCAATGGTGGAAAAAGAAAGGAAATAAAATCCGAGAGAACAAATGTGTGATGAGTATTAATTATAGACCAGGGTCAGAAAAGTGGCAGTCACTGCAAAATACAATCTGCAGGAGTGTCTTGTTTTTTTTAACAATTTTGAATTTGAAACACTTTAAGCAGGTCAGCAGGCATTCTAGTCTTGACACTCCTCTGTTCCTTCCGATCCAGGTTCCCAACAGGGCCTCTACTAGCCCTGATGATGCCTTACTGGAAACTTGAAAAACACACCTGCTCTGGGAACATGCAACTCCAAGGCACGCAGTTCTGTCAGAAGAGCGGGGTTGAGATTGTGGCCCCTATTTGCTACTCAGCCTTGAAAGTTTGTGAGATTTAAAAAACATATATCCTTAGAGTCCCATAATGGAAGAGTGCTGGGGCCATAAAACCCATACACCCTTGCAAGGCAATTCTTATTATTGGCTAATAACCTATCACTTCACACATTGATATTATCTGCCTCACCTCTGAAGCCTTTTATTATTGACCCTGAAGTAGAATTAGACTCTGTGTTTATGACACCTTGTAATCGTATTCAAATATAAAGAAATTTAATTGGCCAGTAGATAATTCAGTTTTGAAATAATAGTGAGTCAAACCTTTTTTTCTCCCACTGAATTATTTGAGTTTTCCTTAATTGACACAAACATCAGTAATAATGGTAGGAGGAAAATTAACTCAATATCAGAAAATATGGCAAGAGGTTTTTTTTTGGGCATCACTTAAAAAGGCATTAATATTGAATCCTTTGTCTAGTTAAATGCATTCTTAAAAAATATACTAGAGTTTGCACTTATATGCAGTATAACTAGTAGAATGACATATCTACTCTTCTTATGCACAACATAAATTACTAATATTTCTATGATTATACTTCTTCAAATAAAAGGAAATAAATGTCTTAAGAGGTTACTGGGAAAGACATGCAAATGAAAAAGGGGTCAAAAGAGTGGATATAGTGTGATTTACAGAAAATAAAAAGATCTTGAAGTTTGTATAAACAAGGGTATGCTGATGAGACTCTTGTTTACGTGTTTAGGTAGACCAGAGCAAATAGTACCTTCTAAACAATGTCATTTTAAACAATAATTTAATTTATATACAAAGGTTTATTTTTAAAGTAAATTAATAGTTTTCCTTTCCTTTGAGAAAAATAAATTGGATAATTGGCTAGGACAGTATGGAAGATAAATTTCATTATTGTTGACTCCCAAGTTTGAGAAGGTGAGAAAAAAGAACTGCTTATTCCATCTTCTTTTGCCTCTGTTCTCCTTTAAGGGTGACCATTGTTATATAATAGTACAATGCTACAGGTGCCAGTAAACCACCCAATCTATGCATTTTGTGGCATCCTGTGCTTATAAATGTCTTTCCAAGGTTTGTCTACATCATCTCATAGGCTGTGTTCAATGGGCGTAAAGTGCTAAACACCGAGAGTATATGACCTAACCTATCAGAAAGTATTAGTTAAGTTAAAATTCATATTCAACAGAATGCAGGAGGAAGTATTGGAATGATTATCTAAATGACATTCTGTTGTCATCTCCTTTCTTTGGAGTATTTTAAGCAGTGCGAAGGTGTATTTTTAAATGCCCCAAAGAGAACCTGGGTATGATTTTACCCTACTGGGGGTTATGCAGAATACTAGTCAATGCCTCCCTTAAGCCTTCTTTTACCTGTTAATTTATCCTGGACCCACAGGTTTTGCTCTTTCTTTTAGCTTTGTTCATATAATAATGACATGTTATCTTTATAATGAGAGGATGAGAAAGATCCATTACTGAGAAAGATTTGCCCTGTTAATGAGTTTCTAGCCAGCTATCAAGGTATCATCAAATGTGGTTTATCTTGGTGAATGAAAGCTTGAATGGAAAATTAAGCTCCCACACTGACTATAGAGGTGCAGTGGATCATTTTGTCCTTTAATGTTACACTTCACTGGACACACTTCACAGAGCACTGAATCATGCTTAAAACAAGCAGCCTTTACTTTAACGACAGATAATGCAGCAGAGGTGAATAATAAGTGTTAGCAGTCTTAACTTTCTCTTGCAGTACCCTCTCCCAGGTGCTTGATGGACTATTTACAAAGTACATATGCTATTTTATAGATTGGAACTTGGGATCCAGCCAGTGGCCTGAACATGACAGAAAGTCAAAAGGGAAAACCAGCAAACATCACAGATTCCTTATCCAATCGTTCTTTGATTGTTACCACCATTTTGGTAAGTATTTGTTTTTCTATTAATTTTAGATAAATGTAGATAAACATGGAAATGGAAAGAAAAGGACATTATAATTGGAACAGTAATGAACAGAATGTAATGTATTTTACAGTTATTTAGCAATTACTGTATAACAGATGAGTCAATGTTAATTCAGTCACAGTTTTGTTAGTCTTTAATGATGTAAATTGTATTAATGCTTGGGCTGTTTATATTGATTAATAATACAGCTTTGTGTATTACTGGAAATCTTTTCATTCCTACAAAATTAGTTGCTATTGAAGAATTGTCGATGTCGTGGACATGCAGCTATATAAACATATTTAGGAAAGGAGCCAAACGTGAACTTTGCTTCTGCTTTCATTTCCTGCAAATATGTTCGCGGGGGAGGGCTGACATTTATTTTTCAGGATTTTTTCCATCATAATTATATTTTAACCTTGCTTTCAATTTCATTGCTTTCATCTTGGAAAATCACTCTTACTTTATTAACCTCTCTAATAAAATCAAATGGCAAATGCTTTTTTAAGCCAGAAATATTTTTGCCACCAACAGATTAAATTAATACTTGGGAGCCAGATATTTTTTACCCCTCTTGTAATTATGTATTTTGATTAGATTACACAGTAATGTTCACTTATGCTTACAATGCCATTTGCAAAAAGGGAATTTTAATTCTAGGATAAACAATAAGCTCTTATATTATTTAGTCAGTACTTTTACCTATGAAATAGTCTTATCAATGCCTGTTCTTATGAATCCCCATTAGTCAGTAAGAATGTGAGATTAATGTCCAGATCAGATGACCACAAACATTTAGCATTTATATAATTTCTAAATTTGATCAAGACAAGAGAAATTTATATTTTTGCCCTTTTAATAACAAC
Organism: Lepilemur ruficaudatus; assembly: GCA_963574885.1. Taxonomy (NCBI): domain Eukaryota; kingdom Metazoa; phylum Chordata; class Mammalia; order Primates; family Lepilemuridae; genus Lepilemur; species Lepilemur ruficaudatus. Next base: position 34,953 of record CAUYRT010102890.1, on the reverse strand, counting down.
AAGGAATGTCAGATTTGTAGCCATGTCAAAATGAAATAGCTTGGGTTATAGGCTTTAGATGAGGAAACAAAGCTGATGATCATGCAATGACAGTGAAGGAAGCCATGAGATTTTTCTAATTACTCCCTTTCTAAGAACCTCAGTGAATCCTTGCTCCCTATGTATTATATCCAAACTTTCAAGTCCTTTTTTAATTTAAATTTTTATCTTCCTTTATTTTCAAAGATAACTCCCATAGCCACCAACCCAACACTGTTCTTCAGTCAAAATGTTCTCCAGGGCACTAAGACATTCTCTTCCTCGTCCATCTGTCACTATGTCCTAAATCTCATTGTCTTCTGCTAGGACTATTGCAGTAATCACATAACTATCCCTTCTGCCTATCGCCAGACTTTCCGCTTCGCAATGTACCCCAGTCCCTCCTATAAAAATTAATTCTGGTACAGGCAGATGGTAATTGCTTGAAACAGGATGACAACAACATCAATAACAAAAATCTAATTCTGTCATTTCTCTGCTTCCCTATTATACAAATCTTTATAAAATCCATATTGACCATTAAAAGCCCCCAGATTTTAATATTGATGTTCGAGTTCTTCCACAGTCTTGACATCTCCCACCTTTCTATCTTCATTTCCCATTATTCCCTTTCAGAAATCCTGTGTTTTAATTGAATGGAAATAACCAGTTAGCCCACTACTGTAATTGTATAAGCTCTAGTCCCTTTCTCTGCAATAAGTTTCTTCTGATTTCTGGGATATTATAGTACCTGTCAGTTCTACATATGATTTGGAATGTTATGTTATTCTCTATTTCATGTGTGCATTATTTTTCCAAACTCACTAAACCTTCCTTGGAGTTGTACAATTTGACCATTTTTTCTGTTTTTACACCATGTGTGCCTCTACAATGCTCACAGAGTAATGAGTGCTGTGTGAATAACATCTGGAACCTTCGGTAATCTGGCCCCTACATTCTTTTCTGTGTTCTTCCTGATCCAGCCAAACTCCTAAATATGTCACTTATCTTATGGCTCCAAATCCGTGCTCAGTTCTTTACATTCCCCTGTGAAAATTCTATTCATCTTTCCAGAGCCATATCAAGTGCTACTCACTCCATGAAATTCCCTGATCTCTTTATTTAGTTGTGTGTGTGTTGGCAGGGGGTGGGGATTGGGTATCTACTTTATGTATCATAATACTATATCATGACACTTGCCAGACATTGTTTCTTTTTTTAATTTTAAAAAATTTGTGCATGTCTGTGTCTTCGTTTGACATGAAGCTGCACAAGGCCAATAACCAAATTTTATACTTCTTTGATTTCTCAGTGTCAGAGAAAAATGCCTTGGGCATACCAAGGACTCAGTAAATATTTGTCAAATTAAATTAAATAAATGGTATTTAATTAAATGGGAAATTAGAGGAAGTACAGAACTTTCAAATGACTATATTTAAATATTTTTCAAGTGTGCAGGTTATTACAATCATATAGTGCAAACAAAGCAGGTGATTAAGATTATCCATATAATTTCTCAATCTTGCTCAATTACACAATGTTATCTAATAAGAGTTATTCAGATATTTTTATCTATCATAAACAATTTTGCACCTATCTATAAACAACTGGTATTTAATTTTAGCTTCATACCAGAGCCAACCATAATGCATTAATAAATATACTGCTACTCTAAACATATACTTCATACCATTTAAAGCAGTATTTCTGGGCTTTGGGCCTTGAATATCCTCATTTTTTAAAGTTCTGCAGGTAATTTGGATTTATAACTATGATTGAGAACTACTTTTCAGATCATTACTTCATGTAACTAAGATGTAAGATCAACTATGGTACATACACTAAACTTACATTTTAATAAATAGGCCATTTATATTTTAGAGTATGCTGACTTACCAGTTTCTAAAATATTCTATTATTTCCTAAAAGGATAGCATAAGCCACTTCATTTTTATATATCTTAGTCAAAAAAAAAAGTCTGTTTCTGAATACTCTGATCACAAAGTATCTTCAATCAAGAGAACAGGTTTGAAGAGATGATGTGCTTTATTTATGTAAGTCTTATGCTTGTTGTAATTTACTAGTGTTTCATTTATATTTCATGGAGAGGTTATGTTCTTTTGATTAATTTTATGGTTATTTTGTCCTTTTCTCTCTTGGAAAATCTCAGAGGAAATTCTGGCTATGTTATGAATAATGACATTTTTTTCCAAAGTCTCTATCATGTAAAGGAGACACAAAGAGAAGTTCACTGATGCTTCTTGTTCAACATTTTTATTATATATCCTAAAAGAAAAAATGGTGAAGTGTTCTGGAATTCAGCGTTATCCAAGAGCTAATAATAATCAGCTCTATTTCTCAGGAATTTTAATCATTCATTCAATTTTATTCATTCATTTTTTATTTGATAAACATGTATTGAATGATGATGATATACCAGGCATTTTACTAAAAGCTATATTTGATGAACAAAATACATATCTTCTCTGCCTTTATAAAACTTAGAAAATGGAAAACATTCATAAAGAGAACTACACACGCACACACACAATTGGTGATTAGGATATAAGAGAAAAGTAAATGGTGTGATAAATGGTGTGATGCCATATTTTACAGGGTGCTCCTGAGTTTTACTAGGGGTCAAAATGGAAGGACATGTCAGGACTCATAGCAGAAGAATAGCCAACTGACACCGCAAGTTTGAGAAAAAATTAGCAAAGTAGACAAAGGAGAAAGGAATATCCTAGGCAGAGAAAACAGCATACACAAGGACCTAATGCAGTAAAGTTCTTGGAAAATGTGCAAAACTGTAAAAAGGCCGTGATGACTGGGGCCAGTGCATTGATTAGTGTCTCAGCTTCATCCAATATGAATGCATGAATATGGTCCATCACAAAAATAATAGCAGACATTTATTGCAAACCTACTATGTGCCAGACGTAGTTCAAAGCCCAACTTATTTATTCATTTAATTGTCATAATAATGTTTTGAGGTAGATACCACTATTCATGCTATTTTACAAGTTGGAAAGCTAATGTCTAGATGGCCTAAGTAACTCAATCATGGTCACACAAGCTAGAAAGTAGAGTAAGAGGTTTCAACCAATCTGTTTAGTCAATTTGAGGAACTGATACTATCAAATGAAAGTTCTAGTGGTCTCCTGTGGAAAAGCCTAACAACTATAGTTTATGACCCAAATAGCATCTTGGTTGAGAATTGTTTACCTAAAATAGTGTTTCTCACCCAGAAGTCCCACATATGCTAGAATACTGTGATGCCTTTATTGATCTGTCCCCAAACATCTAAACATTCCCTTCTAGAGACCAGTGTTTAGGCTACTCTTGCTGGGATGTGTAGGGCCTCTAGTTTCTGTCATCTCCAAATTTAGCACTCAGCTTTCTTTCAGCCTCTTTAAGCCATAATTTCATATTCTCCCGGGTAATCAAAATAGTATTGAAACTTATCTCATTTTTTCTCTTATTAAGAATTGGGATTCTTTACAAATGTTTTCTACTCCATTTCAACATCATTACGTAAACCGAATATACTGTGGGGTACAATATAAAGTTATATCATACCATGCAGTAAATTCATTTTAGGAAGCACTAAACATTTATTTTATATGTTTAACTTTTTTTAGTTTTAAATTAAGATTTATGATACTATAAATTTGGAGATTTGTGGCTCTTCATCTACAGGTCTACAACTAAAGTTAAGGTCTACTCTTGCCTCCTTTTTAATATTGTTTGTGATTCTCCATATTGCCTCGCTGTTTTCTTTAATTTCAAGTTCAATTGTTGCTAAAATTCTCTTGCTTCTTATGTTTATCATTATTAATGGAAATAAGAATATCAACTTTAGAATGTTTTCATTTATGATGATTTCATTTATCACATAGAGATTGTTAAAATATAAATTCCGAATTGCCAAAAATGCTAACAAAAATATAAAATCCAAGCAAGCTAGAGAGATTTTAAAGAATAACGTGCTATAGCTTCAGTTTCTAATCTGGTCCTGTTGCCGTTATTGCTACGGATCCATTAGCTAAGGGGAGTATCCAGTGATCGAATATTTATTTAAATTCACATAGGGAATGCCTATTTTCCCTCTGAGTTCTTGCTTTTCAATAGATTTTTTTCACTCCTGTCTAAATATGTTGAGTACTTCCCACTGTTCTGCTCTTGTATAATAATTGCTTTTTGTCCATCAAAAGATTGCTAGCATTTAAATGCCACTATACATGTTCTTTCTTTTGTTGACTAGTTGCACTTTAGCATACAAATGACTATGTATTTGGTTACTTTTTCAGAAAAGCATTTACTCTCAAGGAGGTTTTTTCTCCCCAGTTGCTCAATGAATTTAACAAATGTACTTGCACCTACAACTTAGTCTTATTTTTTACTTTCCCAACCCTCTGTGGAAGGTTGTGAATTACAGTATCCAGCTTACTTGCTTAAGCTTTTAAAGCTTTTTTTGGTCATGGCCCACAGACACAGAAGGCTTATCTGAAACCAAACTTCCAAGGACAATGGAAAAGTTCACAGCACAAAAGAGAGAAATGACCAGATCATCCCCTAAATGGTTCTGCAGCTTCTTCCATAATATCAGCAAAAGCAGTTTTGTAGGGCTTCAAATCTGCCACTGCAATAAGTTTTCCCTCTGATTCTTCTCTTTCCATTGTCGCAGGACTGTCAAGCATGTAGTTCTTAGAAAGTGGCATAGCATTCGGGCTTAGAAACCCGGATGCTGCAGCTTCACTAAGAAAAAGTATTTTCATTCTTAGTCACCGCTATACCATTTCCAAGCGGTTTTACACATGTATTGTGGACATAATAAAATCAAAATAATCTAAGGAAGATAGCGTAGATATACACTTGTAAGTACTACTTAAATGTTAACCTGTGAGATGAGAATGACTGATTCAAATTTAAAATCTCCTTTGACCTCATTCTTGCAACCAGCTTGCTCAAAGACAATCGTTTTCTCACCGTACTTTTTCTTCTATTTCAGAGATTGTGCCTGCTCTACATTTCTCCCCTTTATTCTGTCTCTGCCAGCTTAATGTATTTTATTTCAAGTGTATTTTATTTCTCATATTCTTATAGACTTCCAGGTTAGCTAGACAAATATAAAACTATTGGTGATGGTAGATAAAGAAGGAAAGAGTAAAGAAAGAAAGCTGTGAGTTTTGATATGAAATGAGGTATAATTTAACTAATCTTAGGGTCTCAATTTTTAAAGCCTTGTAAGTGACCAGAACCTCATTTTCTAGTACACACACACACACACACACACACACACACACTTGCTTCCTGTGTTCTTCATTAAATTTACTTTAAAATTGCTACCATAATGAAGATAAATATTTTCATCTTGCTGTTATATTTTTTATTCCCAACATTATTGTCAATACTACAATTTTACTGTAGGCTATTTTATTATAAATAATATACAGGAAAATCTGAATTTTTGTTCAGCTTAACTACTAGCAAATTATATGGAATGTAATATTTTTGCTTTAGCATTCTTATTTTTAAAGATGCTATCACAATAGGACCATACACAATTACACAGTCTGAATTTTAGCTATGATCTTGAACTGAGATTCAGATGTAAATTTGCAACTGCTGATTGGACATACATCCACCTGAATGGCCAGTATCAAACTCAACATGCATCCAACCTCCTTCCTCAATTCAGGCCTAACCATATCCGTTTCTCCTATTGTCGGTCTCTGTTTACGGTTCCAGTACCTTTCTATTCATGCAGTCCAGAGGTTTGTATTGTTAGACAGCTCAGTTTCTTAAAAACCTGTATTCACAATTCAGTCACCTAAAGGAAAGAAAGGATGGGGTATTCTAAGAAAGTTCAACAGAGAAGTGAGTCAAGAACATTTTTAACAAATAAGATATGGTTTGTTTATGGGTGCTACTGAACAGGAGATTATTTTTAGAGTCTGTTTTGAGAGTCAGTATATCTATAGGAAAGTGGTAAGAGATGGCAGCATTGACAAATCAGGCATGAGGTTTCTTGGGGGTGGATTAGATGGGGCAAAATTATTGAGAAATGTAAATGAGGACTTAAACATTAAAAGCTTAGAGGCAAGGATGTTAGCATTGCCACAGAGTGTGTGAGGGATGTTACGAAAGGTAATAATGTACCCTGTTTAGTCATGTATGAATGGAGATATTGGCAATAACTTTTATGCAGTCAAATCTTGATTATTCACTGTTCTTCTACTGTCTTTTTTCTTATTTGGATAAGAAACTAGAACAAGACTCTGCTATTGCAGATAAACCAAGAAAGTTTCATGCCCAGCACCATTTCCCTTAAAAAGCACACCACTTATAACACAAAATGCAGAAAAGTTAGGAATTAAGCAAGAACCCAGAGCATCATTTTAAAGTACCCATTTGCACAGTAGTAATAGTAATATATAAAAGTCATGCAGTTTGTAAAATGAATATAAAAAAATCTTGATTGTTTATGTACGAGGATAATAAATTAGATTCAGAGATTAAATGCTGTTTGGAGATTAGCTAATAGGTGCAGTCTCTTTTCCCATCAACCCTATTACTGGAACTGCAGAGAAATGGCACATTTGATTGATTTGAGCTTTAGTTTTTTTTTCTTTCTTTCTTTCACTTGTGGATTAAGCTAATGAAAAATTTAACGGCCAAAGTACTAATATCAGTAAAAAGATAGTAACAACCAAGATCTTCCATCTAAACTGAGAATTCAGTCAAGTGGAAGAGTTTAAGAGCATACCAGTTTTTACAAAAATATCACTTTTTTTTCTGTACACAAGTAGGAATGATAATCACTGTGCCAAATCCTGCTTTAAACACTTATTTCTCTGACACTGGTAAGTTCCTGCCCTGAAATGTTGGTAAATAGTACAACTAGTAAAACTCTAGCCCCTTATTTCTTGAAAGTTGAGTTCAAGTGTATTACACAGTAATATTTCTGTTGGATTCACTATAATTTCAGTAAATTAAATATTACTTTACAGGGAGATAGTTCTTCCCATCTTCCAAATCCTAGAAGATTTTCTATAGTTATAGAGTACCTTTTCTTAGAATGATAATTATGGCTGACAAAGACTTATTTTTTTGTACAGTATGAGACTCTCTGAAGTTATTCTTCTGAAATAAGGTAAACACAGTTTGCAGCAGCTAAGAATATGATTATGACTGTAGGTTATTAAAGGACTTTTGTGTGTCTGAAAATCATTCATAAAAAAGAATGCTTTTGCTTAATAGGCTTAAAAAAGAAAAGAAAAGAAAAGAAAAGAAATTTCCTAGATTGCCTCAGAATATTCTTGAATTTTGTTAAAAAACATAAAAGGTAAATAATAAACATGGTTTATTAAAAACTTAATGTAAAATATTGCTCCATAGGCATGCTGCATTATTTTATGGTTGCTTTAAAATATAAGCTCCAAGTTGTGATAGTTATACATTTACCATCCTAAAAGTTCATGTGAAAGTGTCTTTTTAATAATGTCTTGAGATATCAAAATAGAGTTTGTTTTCCATGCAAGAGAACAATATATGAGCCCATGTGGAGACTTGCTTCATCATTAGTTTTTGATCCTCTCAAACCAGTCATCTTTAGTTTTGCCTTTTCTGGGAAACCTTAAGTCGTACTGATGGTAGCTGTAGGCTTCTTCGCTTGTTCCTCCTGGTATTCTCCCTTCGAATTGTGAGAACCTGTAGTGCGCCATGGGCTTCTGACAGGAACGCTAATTAAGGATGGCAGAATTCAGACTTTAAAAGCCACGGTGAATAGAAAGAAATTGAAAGACTGGGACTCAGATAATGACAAGACTGTTCTTAGCTTTATAGTATTTATTGGAATGGCAGAGGCTGAAAAAAGAAATGAAATAATACTGCCCTGTCAATATTGTAGTAACAATAGCTGTTATACATGCTTATCTTTTACCTATTGCTCTTTTTTGGTCATTTCTTGTGGCTGTGGTTGGAAATTTTTTTTCCATGTTCAATTCAGTTCTCGTGTATTTTTCTTGCAGTATTTAGGGTGATATGAATCATGGAAATGCAATGAAAATACTAGTAAAGCTTACTGTCAACTAGTTTCCTTAAATATATGATCACTTTCCATTTTTGAGATCAAAGTTTTGCTACACACATTTATGAAACTCTCTTAATTTAGATTAGATAAAAATAACTGAGGACCATTTTAGAATGGCGAAAATGTAGTTTAGACCAATGGTACTATTTACTGAAAGAAGTGAAATTACAAGCTTGGAATAGTCTATTGGCCCTAGATAGTAGAAGAAGTTATAAAACCAAATGGTCATTGGTCTTTACAAATGTTAATAATATTAGATTCTCATTAAATCTCACCAGGCTTAAAAACAACATCTTCAATTAATGCAAACAAATGCCTTATAAAGGAATCATTTATATGTGATGTAACATTTTTTACTTCTGCATTTCTTTTGAAAGAATTTCTAAGATATGATCAACTAAATTAGCACTCAAATATATTTTATTTTCTAATATCGACAAAATGACATTCTTTTAAAAATCATTTTCCAATTATGAAACTTACAATTTTAGTCACGCTCATTAACCAAGAATTGATTAAGAATAAAGCCCATCATAATTATTTCTCACCATCATAATAAATATTTTTATGAAATTTTCTTAAATAACATATATTTGAAGCAATTAAGGATGAATATAAGAAAACCACCCATTTTCTGAAAAAACAAATGCAAATTTTTTAAAAGTTAGCCTTCATTCTGCTTGGAGGTGTGTGACCATGGCTTGGCTCCCTGCTTAGCAGATGGCTTGGTGTCCCTATGCCAGCTGTCAAATCGAAGACACTGCTGGACAGTTACTTTAGAAAAGATGTTCATGTGGTTAGATCAAAAGAAAAACAGAGCTGAAGAGGCAAAACACAAAATTTCTCTTCATTAAGAGCCTGTTTTTTTTGTTTTAATGTGCACTCTATTTTTCATCTTTAATTCACTCTTTCAAGACTAGTATTCCTTTAAATAATTTCTGGTATTGGTTTTAGAATTCAAATAACTTGAAATTATCTGCAAATCTGTAATTAAAGTACTCTCTAGGTATCTATAATAGGAGCTATCCTCATTAATACTGAGAAAGATTTGCCTCCTCTTAATGTTTCAATGAAATTCTCAGGAAGATTCAGAAAAACAATTTTAAAAATAGTGATACTATAAACTAAAGTTAAAAAGAGACCATACACCACAATTTCAGTAGTGTATACACCAAATAGAGTTTATGGGAACAGATTGCTGTGATTGTATGTTTTTATGCCATAAATATAGGAAAATACTTCACTTTTGAATGCTTTCCTTATGTTGAGTCACTTTATAGAAATATTCCTATATTTAAGGGATCTATAATTAATTATTTATTAATTACACATAGCTGTACATTCATTACTATTAATTACTCTTGTTTGTTTTATTTTTATTTGCATTTGATAAGGACTTTATTCTTGGAGCCTGTTTTTCTTGTTTTAATAGTATTTTTTATTATTAACTATGATAATAGATTTATGCTCAAGAAGACTTTCTATTTTTAGTTTTCCAATAAATTATTTTTCAAGAATGGAAACTAAATACTATTGGAAGCTTTGATCGTCTATAGAGATTGTCATTAATATTCTAGTTGTACTTATTGCTATGATTAATGTGCTAATTGACTTCTGATTAGTAAAAATATTCTTATCCCAAGCATAAGCTATTATTGGTCATGGTTGAAAAATAGTTTAATGGACTGCTATAATTTGTTTGCTGTATTGTGTTTAAGTATCTTCAATAGTGACTGCTCCATAGTTACAGCATTTAACCATTTTGCTAGTTTTTTATGTCAGAGTTGTGCTAACTTCATTTAAAAAAAGGGGAGGTGGTTTCAAAGCATTTGCTATAGTCTAAAGAAGGCTATGTATCATAAGGTTATTTGTTTTATGTTAGTTTAAATATAAAAATGACACAGTATTTAGTTTTTTCTGAAAAATATTATTTAATAACATTTATCATTTCTTTCATGGCTATTGACCTATTCACTTCATTAAATCTTTTTAAGCCAATTATATGTTGTGCATTTATCTATACAAAGATTCAAATTTATTAACATGAATTTTCACATAATGTTACCATATAAATTTTATAATCTCTGTTTAGTGAGTCCTTTTCTCATATAAAATCCTTTGGTATTTTTTTTAAAATTTCTCCTTTTTCCTAATTTGTGTCATTAAAAGACCTTATTTTATTATTGTTACTTTTACTAAAAGACGTGTTTACAATTTAGCCATTTTCTTTGTTCCTACTTTAAATTTCTTTCTTTTTTTTTTGTACTTTCTTATCTTTCCTCTGCTTTTGTGGGGATTTTAGCTGTCTATTCTCTAGCCTCTTATGATTTAAGTACTCGATTTACTTATTTTGCTTTTAATTGTTTAATGATAAATTCATATAAAGCTGAAAGACTAACTTCACCTGTCACTAACTTTTTTTAATATGGTTACTAGAAAAATTTAAATTATATGCATGGCTCTTATTTGTGGCTTGCTGCATTGTATTTCTATTCAGCAGCACTGATCCACAATCTTGGTGGGCACATTTAATACAGAAACTTATGTGCTTCAATTCTGAGATATTTTCTTAATAGTATTTAATGTGATTATTTTCTTTTCATCATTTTTTTCATTGTCTCTCTCATTGGATGTATTTCAACGGATATTAAACTTCTCAGCACCATGTAAACATTAGATGGGTTTTGTTTGTTTCTTTGTTTATTTGAAACATCGATGCCCAGGTCCTACACCTAGACATTCTAATTGATGGAACTCCAGCATTAGTGTTGTTTGAAATCTCCCTAGAAGATTCTAAGGATTCTCTTTCAGTTATGTAATGAATAAATTCTGGAGACCTAATGTACAGCATGGTGACTATAATTAATAATAATATATTGCATACTTGAAATTTGCTGAGAGAGTAGATCTTAAGTATCTTCACCACATACACTAAAAAGGTGACAATGTGAGGTGATGGATATGTTAATTAGCTTGATTGTGCTAATCATTTTATAATGTATACATATATCAAAATATTACCTTGTATACCTTAATTATGTATAATTTTTATTTGTCAATTCTACCTTAATGAAGCTAGAAAAAAAAAAGAAGGGAAAAACAGTCTGGGAAACTAACTTTTAGCTGATGCAAATTTTAATCTTCAGGATTTTAGCATAGTATTTAATGTCTCTGAATCCGGAGCCACTTGGACTGAATTTCTCCGTCAGTTTTCTGCTAGGGTCAGGGCAGGGGAGAATGGGTAGTTCGCTAGAAATGAGTAGATGAGAATCTATCTAGTTTACTTCTTGGTACAGATTATGAACCTCTAGGCAAGGACTTTTGTTGGGAGAACGAAATATTTTTTCAACTGTCTCTAAGGAACCAAGGATTCTTAGTTTTCTGTGGCCTTGTATTTTAGTGTCAATATTTTCAAAGTGATAGGTCTATTTCCTGATGAATTTAGGACATGTTACCCTAAATATGGCACCTTGGTACAGAGAAAACCCAGGAAGATCACTTTTTGACCTTTTCCTGCCATTCTCCTCCAAAGCAGGCCCTAAGACTCTCATTCAAGAGGGACTCTCTCTATGCCCAGAGGAAATCTCTGAAATCACAAGGACACAGAGAAGAATCTGAACAAACAGGCTTTGCTAAGTTCCCCTTGGTTTATTACTGTTAGATCATACCCTTTTGTTCTCCAATTAGATTTCTCCACTCTGTCCATCTAAGCTTAAAAATGCACAAGTTTACCTCTTTGTCTGGGTCTTCATTTCTGAAGGCTCCCACCCATGTCACCTAAAACTTGCATTAAATAAACTTGTATGTTTTCCTCATTAATCTGTCTTTTGTTAAGGTGCCTCAGCCATGAATCTAGTGATACGTTGAAAAAGAAATTTCTTCTCCTCTACAGTCCCTTATCAGTTGCCTGATTCCAGCCATATGAGTGAGGCAACTTGACACCCTGCCCTGCCAGTGGTAACACAATTGCAGTGGGGAGATAGTGGCACTGCCCACATCTCTGTAAGAACACAGAGATGTGTTCTGTTGCCCAGGCTGTAGAGTGCCGTGGCATCAGCCTAGCTCACAGCAACCTCAAACTCCTGGGCTCTAGTGATCCTTCTGCCTCAGCCTCCCGAGTAGCTGGGACTACAGGCATGCGCCTGGCTAATTTTTTACATATATTTTTAGTTGGCCAATTAATTTCTTTCTATTTATAGTAGAGACGGGGTCTTGCTCTTGCTCAGGCTGGTCTTGAACTCCCGACCTTGAGCTATCCACCCGCCGCGGCCTCCCAGAGTGCTAGGATTACAGGCGTGAGACACCGCGCCCGGCCCACATACTGAATTTTGGATCTACAGTTTTCCAGTCTAAGATTCCTCTTGTTTTTAAACAGAATTCATCAAAAACAGCCATCCTTCTCTTTTCGCTCTGCTGATACAACATATTTCATAAGAATAGCCCAGAATGTGCTTTATTTCTTAAGTATAATGAAGCTCTTTTTGATGCCATGTTCATGCCCCTGCTCCAGTGTTTTTACAACATTGCCTACAGTTACCCGTTATCTTCCACACATGAGTTTCTGTACATATCTGCATTCCACGCCTATAACTTTTAGCAAGACTCTCTCTTACTCTTACTTTCACCATTGTGAGTTTTTATCTTGGCCCATAGCTTGAGAACTACTTTGGTTGAGAGTTAGGAGAAGCAATGCTGGTGCCTGCTTTCCACCAATGATTGAGCAATATTATATTTGGTTTAGGAATAGGAGTCTATTAGGTGAAGAAGGAATAAATATAAGATATTTCAGACAGTGGAGAAAGTATGTGTGAGGGCACAGACATGTGAAAGAGTTTTGACTATATGAATAACTTTAAGTAGTCTACCACTGATGTAGCACAGAGTATGTGGGAGAGAGGCGGTGGATGTGGGTGAGCAGGCAGACAACAGCAAAGCAGGGGGCCTTTGTAGGTCTCATGAGGGAATTTTGTTTTTATGAATTTATAATGAGAACAATTTGAAGGATTTTAAGTACATGAACAGTATGATCAAGTTGGGATTTTTAAAGATCCCTTTGGTATTGGAGATGGAATTGTTGTTCCTGAGACAAGATTTGGTGAGAACAGCCAAGAAAATATTGCGAGAGTAAAAGCTGGCGAGGTGTGAACTATGGAAGTATCTGAAGAGATGTGGTGACGGGAAGATATGGTGAAGGGAATCGGATTTGCAAAATATATGAGGGGAAATGAGGGATACATAGTTTGCAAATTGAACTTTAAGAAGCGGTCAGAGGTTAGGAAGACTTTTATTTTTCTGGTAGAGATGGCTGGAAATAGAGTTGAGGTAGAAAAGCAGAAATGGAATAATACAAGATAAATTTAATTTTGAACATATTGCATTTAATTTTCTTGTGGGGTATTTATCTAGTTTACAATTAGATATGTAATTCCAAAGCTCAGGAGAATGAACTGGGCTGGAGATGACATTTGGAGATACCAAAAAAGGTGGTGGTTGGCCATTATGAATATTGGAGTGATTGTTCACTCAGAGAGCAAATGTATGTTTTTAGTGTATTTACACCATTGCTCACTTCTTTCCTTTCCTGGCACTACTTTTGTTGATTCTGTCCTAAAACTTAATGTATTCTGTTTATCTTAACAAGCAATTATACATTTAGGGACTTCCAGGATAATAAAAAGAGTTGGGGATAAAAAAATAATAATGTCTTTTGAATCAGGTTCACAAGTCCCTAAGCATATTGGGAAGTGGTGGCTGTAAGATGACAACCATGAGACATTCAGGAGCAGTAAGTTCTGAATTAGGTCAGATACCTGCAGCCTAACTTCATTTCCTGATAGATATCTGATTCTCGGGTCCTGATCTCTGTGCTTTCAACTTCAACTTGATTACTTGTCATTGATTTCTAATTACTTCTCTTCATTAGAGATTTATTGGGTATTCCTAATGACAGACTATATCCTGACTCCAATTAACCTCACCACAGTGACTCAAAGAGAAGTTACAGACCTCTTTCCCTGGCAGAAAACACAGGTATTTTGCTTTACTGGCATCACTGGAATCCAAGCTTTAATTCTGTTAATTAACAGAATTATTAATTAACATTAATTCTGTTTATCATGTAGTAACTGATAAAAAACCAAACAGAAAAAACAAAAAGCATGAGTTTCTTATCACTACTTTGAGTAAATCCAAAAAACAAACAAAATGTTTTTCCTACTTCCTCTGAGAACTAATAAGAAAGCCATATCTTTGCCATATAGTTGTTTGGAAAGATTTCATATTGTAGTGAGAATATTTTATGCTGCATTCAAATGTAATTAGAGCCAGAGGCCATAAAATATTTATTTTCATGTATGTGACAGCTTTATGTTCTTCAAAATGTCAAAATTTGTATTTGCTCTTTTTAACTTTTAAATTTGCAGTTGTTGGCAAGTACAATACTTTCAGACCTTGGTCAGAAACAAAACATTACCTTCATCATGCAGCATGCACTTTCTATGCCTTGTAGTAATAGGAGTCCATGTTTACTGTTTGGTTATATCAGAATTTCATTGTGTGCTCTACAGTTCTGATTGGTGTGTCATACAGGCACTCCCTAACACTAAATAGATTTTAGAAAACACTTTGTTAAGCAAAGTTCATTAGGGTTCTTTATCATAGAATATTTAATAAGTTAATGTGTATGTTAACCCTCAAAGGGTTTCAGATATGTAGAATTACCAAGTATTTTTAAGTGAAGAATGTTTTCTTAAAAATAAAGCCTGTGGCATAATTTCCCAGAAGATTACATGATGGAAAACACTAGGTTAGACTATAACGACTTTGAAGCTTTAAAATTTATGATGAAATTTACTTCATATGTGCAAATCCATGAACTTCCTACCCTACCAACAATTAGCAGAAGAGCAGACCATTTCTACAATTAGTTGACACTTGGTGTCTGAATTTAATATCTAACTGAAAAAGGGCTTTCAGTAAGGTTTGGAAGTTGAAGGGTCAAATGGACTTGAAAATCTAGGTTTGAATCCTGAGCCTTCCACTTAGTAGTTGATTTACCTTAGGTAAGTTGCAGTAACTTTAAAATGGGGATAATAATAATGCATAACTTAAAGTTTGTTTCTATTAGAGATAAAAATTTGCAAACTATATAACCTAGCTCTTGGTACAAAATTATCAGTAAGTGATCATTTTTAATGAGCATAAAGTCATCTAAAAATTAAAACATAATAAATGGTGCTGTTATTTACTGTTTTCCTCCAGGGCTTTCTAATATGTTTGTTAACAACTTCCTCTTAGGAGCCATCATTCCTCTTCTTCAGGCAGAGTGCCAATGAACTTCTCTATACCCTTTCTCAATTCATTTCTCTTGCTTGAAAACTCTTACTTGTCTCCGTGTATCTAATTTACACTCATTCTGCAATCCCTTTTTCTGATGTCTTTTATTCTAGGATGATTTATCTAACTACCTTAGGACATTTTTACTTTCCTTTCTCTGGCATCTAATAGCTTTTTTATCTATACAATTTATTCCTCGGGCACTTACATGAAAAACTTCTATTATTAGTTTACATTTTTCTGTACAAGTTCTCTATTCTCAGCTAGATTAAAAGGTGCTTGAGAGAAACAACTGTAACCTAAAGCAGAGTATTTTCTTTGAAATGACAAGTACTCAATAAGCATTTTTTGATTTTATTGATTACAAAGGGCAGCAGCTGAAAGATAAACACAATTCATCAAGGAAAAAAAAGAACTTTCAGCAGATACATGCAGCTAACTGCTACTGATTATTGATGAATGATCCTCATTGCACAAGATCTTTTTCATATGACTGTTCAACACGCACATTCAGGAATATTGAAGCAGTGTTTGATTAACTTTTGAGTGGGATGGGGATAGGAAGCCAGTTAGAATTCAGTTCTTTGTTATAAACCTTTTTTCTATCGATGTGTTTCCACCCTTTTTGGAGAAACATAAATAGAACTAGAGCATGGCCAACACTGGATCCTCCAAACTCAAATTATTACACTGAATTAAAAGAAACCGAATTCTAATGATTAAAAGCTCTACTTTCCAATCATTTGGCAAAGCATGTATGCCTTTTTTTGGTTTGCTCTATCTTTTTCTCATACATTGAAATTTATCCAATCTTTAAATAGTGAGAAAATACCTAAAGGGAGAATATTGAAGAAAAAGTGTTCAACCTCATTTCTCACACCAAAATTGGTTTTAGGAAGATGCTTAAAAATAATCTTAGGAAAGGGAATGCCATTCTAAGCAAGACTGAATTCAGAGTGATAATCAGCAGTAATTATATCTAGACAGTTTTTCAGAATTTATAGGAATAAACTTTGTTTCCTAACTTAGGTCCCCATGTCCTTGTATCCCCCTATCTTTCTTGTTCCACACTCTTTTTTTCTACTTAAGTCATGCAGAGCTATTTATATTTTCCAGCATGAATCATTTTCTTTCTCCAAAATATGTCCATCTACTTCACTTCTCTGTTTAACTCATAAATTCTCTTTGTTGACTGCATATTTGACCAGCTATATAATTTCCATTCCCAGTGCAAAATGCAAATGAGGGATCTCTTGTTTAAAAATTATTAAAAATTTCAAAAGGGCACCACCAGAGCCCAAGACCCAAGTGCAGGGCCCTTTGAAGTATTGGGCCCCATACAAATCCACAAGTCACAGACCCATGTAGCTGGCACAACTACACATTATCATCACCTAGGTCCTAGGAAGTGTTTTTTGTTTTTGTTTCTTGTGGAGTTTTGTTTGTTTGTTTGTTTTTTAATAATGATGCTAAAATAACCCCCGATGTACTAGCTCAGAATCTCTATGGGTGGAGCCCATGCCTCAGTTTTATAATTTTAATTATAAAAAAATAAATTTATTTTAATTTTAATGTACAGCTAGGGCTGAGAACCAAATTCAAAGGCTGTTTCCTTGTGACTTTGTGTTGTACTTACCAATTTACTCTTCTGTCTCTCTCACTAGACTATTGTGCTCCTTATGAGTAGATACATGTCTTCATTTGTCTTTTCATCTTCATGACATAGAACAGTGCCTGGAATATTTTGGATATATATTAAATTTCCATTAATTTTTTTTAGTGAATGAATGATTAACTAGATAGATACTAATATTACCTCATTGTTCATTTTACAGGGAATAATCAAGGAGAAAGAAAGTAAAAGCAGACTTATTGGATGATAATTTGAAAGTGAAAAGAGATGAACTTAGAAAAAGTAGCATAAAATAAAATAGATTTGAGAAATTATATATAAAGTTATTAATTTTCCTATTGAAGGTGATTGAGACACATAATAGTCCCCACAGTTCTGTGCTTAAAGGGACAATTATTAAACTTTCATTGTTGCAAAAAGACACGAATAAGGCAAAGAGATGGAAGAGAGTTTAGGCAGAATTAAGGAAAAATAATCATTCCCTGCATATATATCTCACAGTTGAATAGTAGGAGAGTGAATTTGTGGTGGAAGACTTTTCCTAGAACTACAGAGTTTGTGACTGGGACTAGAATTGGAAATAATGAACCATTACTAGCATTGGTTTTATTTGATAAAATTAATAGAATGTATATAATTGTCCATAGGCACTAGCAAAGTATAATCCTAAGCATTTATTAGTTTTAAATAGTTGGGCCTGGATTTTAACATAGCATACAACAATTTCTATTGTATTACTCTGCTAGATGTTTACACTCAATCTACAAATATTATATATCTAAATAGTAATATTTTATATGTAGTATACCATAGCAATTTGGGGACACACAACCTGTTTAATTTTTTTCTTCTCAGTACATTGTTTGGCAGGCTAAGGTCAGAGAGCTGGCTGTATATTTTTGTTTTGTTTTGCTATTTATTGAGGCAAAGTAAACGTAATGTAAAACTCATCATTTTAATCAGTTTAAAGTGTACAATTCAGTGGGTTTTAGTTTTCTGCAAAGATCACCACTATCTAGTTCCAGATCATTTTCATTATCCCAAAAGGAAAGATGTATCCATTAAGAATTAAGAAATTCATTGCACTCCTTTTTACCCCCAGAGGTGGCAAGCACTTATCTGCTCTCTGTCTCTATGATTTGCCTATGCTGGATATTTCCGAATAATAGAGCCACATAACATGTGGCCTTTTGTGTCTGTTTCTTTTACTTAGCATATTTTCAAGGTTCACCTATGCTGTTGCATATATCAGTACTGCATTCTTTTTTATGACTAAATGATACTCCATTTTGCATATATACATGAATTTGTTTATCTATTAATCCATTGATGGGCATTTAGGTTGTTTCCCAAATTTGGCTATTGTGAAAAGTTCTGCTATGCACATTTGTTCACAAGTTTTTCTTTAAACACTAGTTTTTAATCCTCTTGGGTATATACATACTAACATAAGAGTTAGCTGAGTCATATGGTAATTCAATGTTTAACTTTTTAAGGAGCTGCCCAATTATTTTCCATAGCAGCTACACAATTTTACATTCCCACTAGCAATGTACGAAGGTTCCATTTTCTCTGCATCCTTGCTAACACTTATTTTTATTTTTTAAAATTATAACCATACTAGTAGATGTAAAATATCTCATTGTGGTTTAGATTTACATTTTTCCTAATGACCAATGATGTTGAGCATCTTTTTATGGGCTTGTTGCCATTTGCATATCTTATCTGGAGAAATCTATTAAAGTACTTTGCCCATTTTAAGCCTGTATTGTTTGTCTTTTTATTGTTAAGTTGTAAGAGTTTTTTATATAGTCTAGGTAATAGCATGCTATTGGCTACATCATTCACAATATTTTCTCCCATTCTTTGGATTGTCTTTACATTTTCTTGATGGTTCCTTTCATACACAAAAGTTTTCACTTCTGATAAAGTACAGCTTGTCTGTATTTTTCTTCAGTTGCTTATACTTTTGGTGCCATATCTAAGAATTCATTGCCAAATCCAAAGTCATGAAGATTAACCTGTATGTTTTCTTGTGAGAGTTTTATAATTTTAGCTTTTACAATTAGGTCATTGGTCAACTTCAAGTTAATTTTTTGTGTGTGGTGTGAAGTAAATATCAATTTCATCAATTTGCACGTTAGCTTCTAGTTGTCCCAGCACCATCTATTGAAGACACAATTATTTCCTTTCATTTTGTTGAGGATTTTTGCATTTATATTCTTGAGAGATATTACTCTGTAATTTCCTTTTTTTGTGAAATCTCTTCTGGTTTGTATCAGAGTAATGCTGGCCTCATAGAATGAATTAGGAAATATTCCCTCCTTGTCTGTTATTTGGAATAATTTGAGAGGGATTGATACTAAATCTTTAAACATTGGGACATTTCACCAGTGAAGTCATTTGGTTCTGGACTTTTCTGTGTTTGAAAGTTCTGGATTACTGATTCAAATCTTTATTTGCTCTAGATATATTCATATTTTTATTTCTACTTCAGGCGGTTTTGATAGTTGTGTCTTTCTAGGAATTTGTCCATTTCATCAGGGTATTCTAATTTGTTGGTATATAATTATTCCCATGATTTTCTTATAAACCATTTTATTTCTCCAAGCCACCTTTTTTTATTTGAGCTTTTTCTACTGTTTTTCCTTGGTCGGTCTAGCTAAACATTTGTTAATTTTGTTGATCTTTTCAAAGTTCCATTGCTTCTATTTTTTTTCTGCCTCTATTTTATTTATTTCCAAGATAATCTTTCTTTCTTTTTCTACAGGTGAGTTTACTTTGATCTTATTTTTCTAATTCTTTAAGGTGTGAATTTAGGTTATTGATTTGAGACCTTTATTTCTTACTGTAGGCATTCACAGCTATAAATTTTCTTCAGAGGATTGCTTTCACTGCATCTATTAAGTTTTAATATGTTTTGCTTTTGTTTTCATTCATCACCAAGTATTTTCTCATTTCCCTGGTAGTTTCCTCTGTGACTCATTGGTCTCTCTCTTAGGGACAGTTTCTATTAATTTCTTTTTTCCTACAAATGAGCTATACTTTCTCATTTGCATATTTCATAATTGTTTGTTGAAAGATAGACATTTTGAATATTATAATATAGCACCTCTAGAGATTAGATTCCCTCCCACCCAGCATTTTTGTTGTTGTTGTTGTTGTTACTGCTTATTATGGTTGCTACTTTTTTGTTTATTGACCTTGCTAAGCTAATTTTTTAAAGTTTGTATTCTTTGTTTTGGGTGGCCACCAAAATCTGTGTTTGTTAGGTCAGTGGTCCTCTGCTAATTTGACAGAGATTTCCTTAAACTCCTGGAACAAAACAACAGAAACCAAATAAAACAAAATTTCTCCCTATCTTTGTATTAAAAGGCTCTTCATAGGGACACTCCTTCCCAGTTTAGCCAGACAGTTTGCAATTCTTCCCTATTTTTCCCTCCTGTTTGCATGGACACTGAAGTATAGCCAGAGATAAGAGGTTAGGGTCTTCCGGTGTTCTCAGGTCCTTTCTGATCATACGTCCCACCCTCGGTATGTGCATGGATTTCTAGATTCATTTGAATATTCAGGAACTTTTCCCAGCTCTTATTCTCCCTACGGTTTCCTTCCCCACTCTTTTCTGTCTCAGGCTTTTTGGTCAAACTATTTCTTGCCCCTGCTTTTATCTCCTGCCCAGAGATCACAGCTAATACATTTGGCTTTAAATGCTCTTGAAAAACACCAACTGTGAAGCAGCTGCAGCCCTGGGGAAACTCCTGTGTAGTGAAACAATGGCAAATCCTTGTGCCCATGCTCTGGAAGCCACCGCCACACAGATTAAAACAGACAACTACAATTCTTTGCATATAAGGTTCATACTGTTTTCTGTGGTATTTGTGATCTGCACCAGGAATGCGGGCTGCTGTCTTCAAGACTGCTGTGGAACCAGGGAGTGGAAGATAGTAGTAACAGGGTAAATTAATATGCCACGGAGCTCTTTCACCAAAATTCTGCAGTTTTTCTCTTCATAAAGCATCCCCTCGTTGTTGTAAGTTTTTATTAGATTTCAGACTTACTAAAAAATTTGTTCTGATAGTCTTTGCCAGTTTATTCATTGCTTCTATGGCTACTTTTAATCTGTAATGACAGAGTTAGTTGTGACTGGATCATCTGTAAAGTCAAAAATATTAACTGTTTGGTCTTTAAGGGAAATTTTTCAGACTTCTGTTCTACAACTCTGTATGCAAAATTTATGTAAAGCCTAGGGTGCAGTGGCTAACACCTGTAATCCTAGCACTATGGGAGGCTGAGGCAGGAGGATCATTTGAGCCCAAGAGTTTGGGGTTGCTGTGAGCTAAGCTGACACCACTGCACTCTAGCCCGGGCAACAAAGCTAGACTTTGTCTCAAAAACAAAAAAATTTTACCTAAAAATATTTGTTTCATGAATGCATGGATGGATGGATTTGTGGATAAATGGATGGACAAATACATAAAAAATATTTTACATTTATATTTTAGCATGAGGTAATCAAATGTGGATATCTACGTGCATTGTGTTAAACTTCAGATACAAACTTAGAATTTATACTGTCTTAAAAGAGCATGGAAATTCATTGATCATCTTTGGAGTTGGCTTTTTAACTAAGAGATCACTATTTCATACAGGAATATTGGTAGCCCATTAAGATCAATAAACATTCCAATTGAAAGCATTTGTATTGGGGATTATTTCTGTAATGTTGATAAGCTGTTCTCCATCTCTTGGTCACATCATACACTATGTGTTCTAACTCTATTCAGCAGTGTTGCTTACTAGAATAGCAAGTTCATAACTTCTTTGTTAAAGAAACATTTATCTTTGCTGAAAATCTCCTTTTCTTCTGCTTATACTTCTTCATCAGCATTAATGAGATTTCTTGAGTGTTTTTCATCATTCAAGAAGAATACCTTCTACCTATAATAAAATTAAACTTACTGACAGAATTTTATCTAATAGGAATCTTTAGTTTAGTTGCCTGAAATAAAATAAAAGTAATATTAAACAGAGTTGAAAAGAATATTAGGACAAGTATTAATTCTTGCTGACTCACACTATCTAGTAAAGGAAATTAATTTTTAGCCTCAGGGCTTAGATGGGAGAAGACAACAAGAGAGGATTTGGGAAAATTCGAGTAAAGCGTGGTCTAAGTAGAAAGACCAGAAGGATTATCCTTTGTTCTATCACCTTAATATTGCTATTCATGGTAATGTCCTTTCATCCTTAATCTCTCTTTTAAAAGTGTAACTCTCTATTTTTCATTCTCTTGAGCATTTCTTAAACAACTCAGGGGAAGATGCGGAGGTCTGCTTTATTTATTTATTTATTTAGTTAGTTAGTTCAAATACCAGTTCTACAGTTTTTATGAGCCAACTCACCTTCCTCAAGAACCAACTCCATCACTGCTCTACCCTTCTTGCTGCCCATACATCAGCCTTCTACCTTCAATCAATTTCTTAAGATCTGTCTTGATTTCCACACTCTTTGAGTTACCCTCTCATTATTTATAATTTAATGCTTTCAGTATAAGGGCAGTGATAGGCCTTATGTGAACATAAGGCTCAGAAAATAGAAGGAAATAAATGATTCTTGGGAAAATATGAACTGCTCAATTTTGTTTTAATCTCCATAACCTTATTTTAATCTCACGTTATCATTATCATAATCATTATATCTTTTTCATTTGGCCCATAGGAATTCTATTTTAAAAGAGGATTTTTAAGGAAAAATTAAATGCCATTACTAATAACTGTATTTCTTAAATGCTTTGATACCCACAAGCAATTTGAATTTCAGCTGGTTGCCTCAAACCAGTTTTAAGAGTTTTTTGTTCATAAGGATAAATTCAGAACCAGACACGGGTTACCTGAATATCCTTTCTATTTTCTCAAATAAATGATTTGAGCACCACAGTGTCATATGTTCCGAGATTCATTAGAATACTCTAAAATAAGACACACAGTACTGTTTCTCAAAAGTGTGGTCTATGAAAATATTCTACTTCTGATAATTAATAAAGCAAAGTAGACATGTAAATAATAGTACAGGATAATATAGGATATGTAGGAATTTCAAATTCATCACTAGATTGGGAGTTCCGTAAATGCAGGGATTTTCTGACTTGTTTTGTTTCAGACTGTTCATTGTATACCTAACACCCAGAATAGTACTCGGACAGAGTAAGAGTTCAATATATGCTTGGGCAAATGTATAAGTTAGTTAGTTAATTCTTATCATTGTAATAGGGGATATTTTATACATATTACATTAAAATTAATTTGCATTTTTATGTCCTTATGTTTTAAATAGTGTGGGTAAGACAATGATAGCTCAAGGTTAACATATGAAAAAGATAATTGAGCCCTAGGTAAGAGTTGAGAGATAGATGAATTATATACTTTTAAAGATTATAAAAAAGTTTTATTATATTTAAATAAAACATTTTGTTCCCCTCAACCTGAAAACATATTTCACTTTTTCAGAGCTTCATTTTGAGTTCATTCTGTGCCAATTCCCAGTTTAATGCAGATAAAAAGACATGAGTTATTGGGTTCCTTAAAACTGGGGTTGATAGTAGAAATGCTGACAAATCCTTATTGCAGATGCCAGTGGAATGAAGTACCTTTACCTCTAGCAAATGCTGATGTGGAGATTTAAGACTATATGAGAAATCAGTAAAGTTGCCCAGGAGAGTTTTATCATATTATTCATTGAACTCAGTATGTGATACAGTAATTGCTTCTGGTACCATTTTTCTTTTTATCACATGAGGTTATTATTTATCCTGTGCCATGTGAAACAGAAAAAGAGAGTTTAAAGGAGAGTCATAACTTGATGTAAAACTATCTTGTGACACAGTGTAGCGGGAGATAGGAATCACAGCATGAAAACTGTGTCTTACTTATTGGAATTAAATATCAGAAGAATGATGTTTGACATTGTAGAGATCCATAAATAATAAAAAGATGCACTCAGACCACATATATTTTTTCTAGTGATGTACAAACCTGTTTAATATATATATATTTAAGCAGGCTTTTTAATCTCACAGGGATCAACAAATTTATTTGCCTATGACAGAAGTTTTCTTAGTTACTTATAGATGAAAGAAATCAAATTAATAGGTGAGATGGCTAGTAGTCTAAGTTGGATTAATAAGATTTAAATAACATAATAATTTTACAGTTTTTTTTTATGTTTTCATTCCTTGTACACATATATCCTGCATATGCCTCACATATACCTAACCCATCACTAACTTTCATCATATTTTTCCCAGTGTTCAAGTTGGACTATGTGAAAAGTATACCGTAAATATTTTGAGACAATAAATTAGTAATGCAAACAGAAAAAGAGGTATTTTTAGATACATATTGCTGCCTAAATCTGATGGGCTTAATATGTGCTATTTTCATAAATTCTTATAATACTTTTATGTTAAAAAGATATGTTATTATTAGAAAAGAGATAATTTGTCATTTTGAAAATGAATTTTCTGTATTACATATTTACTTTTTATTTTATTCCATAATATATTATATTCTACAGTGTTGCCTTGATTGTATTATTCAATCAATAATACCATTTTGCATGTAATATAAGATAGCCCAGTGCTAATCTCAGTTGATCAAAAAATAATAATAATAAAGCCATAGAACAGGTAATCAATTATCTAATGAGCTGTGTACAGTTTTTCCTTTGGAAATGATAACTAAGGATTATTTAATAGAGGAAATATAGTGTGGTGATAAGTGGTCCAGCCATCTGTCTGAGTTACGTCTGACTGTTGACCTTGGGCAAAAAATGCTCAGCACCTGTCCCTTCAGTTTCTTCATCTGTAAAATGTAAGTAATATTACCAACCTTACTAGTAGTTGTGCAAAATAAATAAATTAATCTAAGTAAAGCTTGGGGTTTGGCACATAGTAAGTGCTTAAAAAATACTAAATAGTTTGTAATCCATGGAGCTTGACAAATTGTAAGTCTTTGTTGTTCCTTTTAAATAAAAATTCATACATCTATTTATTTATAAATCACAAACTAAATAAAACCACAGTATAAAGTCAGTAGTGTTAATCTAGTATACCTACATGCTTCATTTGATCCCCATTCTACCAACCCAGAATACTCTGGCTGTCCCCTCCTCTGCATGGGGAATGTGGTCCTATTCTCAAGTCCTAACCCCTCTGCACATGGCTTAGAGACCTGAGGGTCTGTTACCACCATACCTGAGTCCCATAGGGGAAATGACTTGTCTCAATTTTTTTCCTTCAAGTTCAAGTTATCCTGGATTCCCCAGTTGACCAGAGCAATCTGCTTCTATTCAATTCACTTCAGCAGTCATTTTATTTGTAAGCCTGCTATGTGCCAGGTCATGCTTGTTCTTTTGGTGCAAAGTTAAGTAATCATCTTGTTATGTATCACTCATGCCTAGTTCAGAAGACGTATATATATAAATCAGCTTCTCCCCCTTCCATTGTAAGAAAGGTATATAAACTATGATCTATGGAAATGTGTTATCTAACTTGAAAGAATAGCAGGCCAGGAAGAGTGGAGAGGGAAATGGGTATAATAACCCCACGCCACTTTATAAGATAGGTTGAGTTTAGCAGTTTCTTTCAAAACTAAGAATACTTTTACTATATGATCCTGTAGTCATGCACCAAATGAATTGAAAACTTATGTCCATAAAAAAAGAGAAAAAAACAGCACGTGGATGTTTATAGGAGTTTTATTTATAATTGCCCAAATTTGGAAGCAACCAAATTTTCTTGAGTGAGTGAGTGGACAAATAAACTGTGGTATAGTCACATAATGTAATATTAATCAGCACTAAAAAGAAATGAGCTATTAAACTGTGACAAGATATGGAGTAAACTTCAAGGCATATTACCAAGTGAAAGAAACCGATCCGAAAAAACCACATACACAGAGAAAATTCAAATGCATATTACCAAGTGGGAAAAAAAATCTGAAAAGACTGCATTCTGACTATGTGGCATTCTGGAAAACCAAAATTCTGGAGATGTTAAAAAGATTTATGGCTGCCAGGAGTTAGAGTAGACGAAGGGATGAAGTAGATAGAGCATGAAGGATATTTAGGGCAGTGAAATTATTTTTGTGTGATACTACGATGGTGGATACATGTCATTATATATTTGTCAAAACAACACCAAGAGTGAACCCTAATGTAAACTGTGGACTTTGGGTGATAATGATGTGCCAGTGTAGGTTCATAGTTTGTAACGAATGGACCTGTTTGGTGCTGGATGTTGACAGTGGGGAAGACTAGGCAAGTTGGAGTCAGGAAGCATATGGGAGATCTCTGTACTGTCCACTCAATTTTTCTGTGAACCTAAAACTGCTTGAAAAATAAAGTCTAGTTTGAAAAATCCTTGGAAAATTATCGGGAAGCTGAAATAATAAAATTATATTAAAGAGCTGATATTTGCCAGATTCCTTTTAACTAATTCCCCAAACAACTTTAAATGTGTTATTAAATACATTCAGAGATAAGAAAATTGAGAATTCACTAATTTACCACTAGTTTATTCAATTAATATTTACTGAACACTTAGTATGTTCGAGGTATTAGGCTGTGTGGTGTTATATATATCATATAAATACACAAACACAATATATATACATGCTATATATATTACTACATACACTATATACACGCATTATATAATAATGTATAGACTATATATACCCACACTATATATACACACACACAATTCCTGGCTCATAACTTTCATAGCCCTTGTTATAGTCTTTCGTTATAATGTTGAGTGTATTAAGCCTCAGGAGCAGGCCTCAGGAAACAGAATCTGTCTGACCTTCTCCTGACCTCCTTTCACCTGCCCCAAGGCAGGACTCTAATCGTCTCTGTCTTTCAGATTGTGGGTCATGAGAGGGTCCTGCCCAATTCTCAGGAGGCCAATTACATGTCAATGGTTGTCCATAAAAAGCCTAGAGGTCTGGGTTCGGAGAGCTTACAGACAGCTGAACACGGAGTTTCCTGGAGGGTGGCTCACGCAGGGAAGCTCCGAGCTCCTTCCCCCATACCTCGCCCTATGCTATCTCTTCATATGTATTCTTTGAACTTTCCTTTATAATAAACTGGTAAATTTAAGTGTTTCCCTGACTTCTGTGAGAACCAAAAGCGGCGGAGGTGGGGGTGAGGGTCGCGGGTGTGCGCGTGGGAACATGAAGCCACTTAGTCAGAAGTTCCAGAGAGCTGGACTTGTGGGGACCTGCGAATGGTGTCTGACAGGAGAGCTAGACTTGTGGGGACCTGCAACTGGTGTCTGACAAGAGAGAGGCAGTTTTGGAAACTGAGCCCTCATCCTGTGAGATCTGGCTCTTTCTCTAGATAGATAGTGTTGGAATTGACTTAAAGGCTACCCAGCCAGTGTCCACTGTTTGGTGTTGGGGGGATATCCCTACATTTGGTCACAGAGGTCCTCTGTATTGATGATTGCTATGGTATAAGAGCCAAGAAAAAACACTGTTTGAGAGTTTTTCCAAAACAGCATGAATTCAGATGGATGTTACATTCCAGGAAAGACAATCAAAAAACCAGTAGTAAGCAAACAAATAAATAATTGGAGATGAATTAGGCACCATGAGAAAATAAATAGAAGATTGAGATAGAGAGTAACAGAGAAGATTCTCTTTAGATAAGGATGCCTGGAAAAGTTTTACATTTAACTTGAGCCTGAAAGGAAGGAAGGGAGCTCACCATTTGAAGAGCATTATTAAAAAATATATATGTAAAAGGACCTTGAGGCAGAAAATAGCTTATTATTTGAGAAACTGAAAGAAAACAGCATATCTAGACTTTAAGATGAGGTTGGAGAGGGATAGGTAGATTTTAAGCCCTTATGATGAATATTTTATTCATTTAACACGTTTCTTGAGCATCAACCGACTGCCAGTGATTTTTCTATGCACTGAGATAAATTAATGAACATAATTTCTAATATCTCAATATTCATGGGTTTATATTTAATAGAGGGAGAAACACAAACACACATATCAAAAGATAAATAGGTGGACATAATGACTGAGGGTGTGGTAGTTCATGCCTGTAATTCCAGTTACTCAGAGGCTTAGACAGGCAGGAGGATCCCTTGAGGCTGGAATTTCAAGACCAGCCTGGGCAACTTAGAGACCTTATCTCTAAAAGTAAATAAATAAATAAATGAATAAATTAATAAATCTTCAGATAGAATAAGTATTATGAGGAAAACAAAGAAGGAAAAAATAATGGAGAGTAACTTAGAAGGGAGAGGTAATTGATACAGTGTGGTCTCTCTGAAGAGGTGATATTTGAGCAGAGACTGCAATAATGAGAAAGAAACAGCCATGTGAAGATCTTAGGATAGTTCCTTCTAGTCAGAAAAGAAAAAAAAAAAAGACCTTCAGTTAGAAATGAGTTTGGAAATTTTGAAGGGCAGAAGGAAGCCCAGTGTGTGTGGAATACAAGGAAAGACGGGAATTGGAAAACTAAGGTCAAGGAGGAAAGTATGCAGAGCATTGAAGACCAGGGTAAACAGTTTTTATTTTATTCTAGTTTTAATGATAAGCCACTGTTGAGATTTAAACAGATGCATGATAAAAGCAGATTAAATCTTTACAAAATCACTGTGACTTTTTGTGGAGAATGGACTGTAGGACACAGAAGTGCAAGAAATGAGAGGTAGGTGGTTACTGTAAGAATTCACATAGGAGATAAAGGTTACATGAACTGTAATGGTAGCAGGGACAGTGTAAATAATTTAGTGGGTCTAGAATATGTTTTAATGGAAGAACTTGCAGTATTTCCAAAGGATAGGACAGAGAATTTGAGAGTGATTCCTTGACTCTTAACTTGATCAATTTTGTGAGTTGCAAAGTCCTTTACCAAGATGAGAACAATTGGTAGAACAATAGGATTTAGGGCACATGGAAAGGAAGTTGAATGTTATTCTAAATGCATTGGGAATCCATTGGATGATTTGAAGTGGAGGAAAGGAGTAAATTCAATGTATGCTTCAGTAAGATTTCTTGTATTGCTCTGTAGTGAATGAGCTAAAAGAAAGGGAAGCAAAAATGATGCCCCAGTGACTGGTTTGAGTAGCTGTGTAAATGATGGTGCCATTTTCTGAAAGCAGAGAAAACTGAAAACATGCACAAGTTTGGGGGAAAATAGGAATTCCACTTGAGACATGTTAAATGTGAGATGTCTATAAGACATAAAATTATGCTGATAAGTGCTCCTGCACATGCATGCCTGAGACTCACAAGGAGAAGTCTGGGTCAAATATATACCTTTTGAAGTCGTTAGCATAAAGATGTTATTTAATTTGACGTGTGTGGGTCAGATCAATTAGAGATAAAATTTAAGAAAAGGGGATCGGGCCCATAATCAAATCTTTAGGAACATCAACATTTAACTGAGAAATTATAATAACATACCATGGAATATAGGCCAGATAATAGAGCGAGATCAGGATGGGGTTAATAGATGGTAGGAAAATGTGAGTTCACTGAGAGTTCTTTATGAGAGTGACGAATTTAAGTGTGGGTGTGATTAAACATTGAGTTGGATAAATGGCCTGTTAGAAATCCTAAGGGAGAGTAGCTAACTTTCTGACAGATACAGAAAGCAGTTGTGATCATGGGAAAGAGAGATTACATTTCAATGAAGAAGAAAATTTGGTAATGAGGAGGTAAAAGTATTAAGAGATCAGCCATGTTGGGTGCTTCATATAGGTGGATTTTGAAAATACAGATAATGATGACAAGAGTTAGAAAAGAGAGCAAAATTGCCATCCAGTAGTTAAATATTTGAAAAGTAAAGGCTTCCTTTCTCACTTAGTAAATCTTCTGAATCAGATTTCACTGGATGACAGCAATTGTAGAGAGCCTGGTGCAGTGAGGTAGCATGAGCCTCAGAGGAGCAGAAGTTACTGCACAAGGCAGGGAAACAAATGGTCTGGGGGCAGCAATGAGGGGAGCAAAAACACCAAATGTGCCCCTGTCCCTGAGAGACGTAGAGATAACACTGAAGATAGTCTCTGAAAAAGAGGGCTAAGGCTAAGTAGTGTCTTCAGGAAACAGTCCAGTAAAGCAGGAAAGTAAAATGATCATTCTAAAAGTTAGATGCAGATACAGAGCAGCGTGCTGATCTCTGAACTGGGCTTCCTTGACACACAGCAGCTGTGTTTAGGACGGTCAGAATTACTGGAGGTGAGGCTAGAGGGTATGTGAAACAGCAAAGGGATAAGTTAGGTCAACAGCGATGGGAAGGAAGATGAGATTAATCTTGATTATTTCTGAGGTGAGTATGAGTAAGCCAACACATGGATGTCATGTCCAAAACTCCTTTAGGCATGCTATCCCTCCTGGGATGACTGTTGTTCTCCAGGCTTGGGGAAGAGGGTGATCACATTCCTAGATGGACTGGCTTGGCAGCTTCCTAAGCCTTTTCACTATACAGTAGCTTTCTCTAAGAGAGCAGAGGTTTTGCCCATGATGAGATAGGAGGTAGGAGAGTCAATTGCACCCTGGTTTATTCATAGCACATTCTGTCATACCGTGTTTCATGTGCCCCCAATAAAATATGCTACTGCATGGATTCTCTTTGCACTTAGTTAAATATACAGATTTTTTTTTTTTTTTTTTTGTATATACAGCCTGATTTGCAAAGCTTCACAGGATTTGGCTCCCCAATCTGCTTTCCTTCTCATCTTGTTTAACCAACTTCCTCACTTACTGGATGTGACTTCAGTGGCATTGTTGGCTATGATTCCCTTCCTGGAACACTCCCATGTTATATTGGTCTCTAGGCTTTTTACATGCTGTGTCCTTGGCCTGAAACACTCTTCTAGAATTTCAAATTGCTAGACTCCTTCTCATCTTTTGAATTCTACTTCATCTCTCAGCTCCTTAGAAAAGACTTTCAGATATATTACTCAATTTTGTCTTATCTTACCAAGTACTTTGCAGTTTTTCTCTATCCTATTGACCCATTTTATGTTTTTATACTACTTATCAGCACCTAGAAGTATGTGTTCTGTTTGTTTAGCCATTTAATGTCTGTTTCCTTCTCTATATCATTAACTTTATGACTCAGGGATTTCTCTTTTATATAGAGGAGGACTGGCTCACAGTAGGTTCTCCATAAAGTGATGTTGGATGAATGAATGAGCACTTGATAAATATTTGCTTCCTTCTCTATATTTTAAAGTAAGCTAGTACTTTTTCTATTATAATTAAATATGGTAGTTGTAATGTTCATGGTTGTTAGGACAAAAGGTGATAATACATATTCAAAGTTCTCACTCCAACACTTAGCACATAGTAGGCAATTAGTCAATTTTTTTTACATTTATTTCATCCATATATCCCACTGAAACAGCACACCAGATATTGATTAAATGATATAATTCAAATCAGGATATTATAGTTATGTTGAAATTAGATATTACGTATTATATATTATATAGCATACATCATATCATATACTATTTGTTAAATGTAATATAAAATATATGCTATAAGGTATACAATATATTATATTTTTATTATGTAGTCATGGGTGGGATGATTACAGCTAGATATTCTCTTATATCTGAATATCTTCCGTTTTAATATTCCAAACTATACTAATTACAATTTGAAGAAAACAAAATTGACTGTTGTCTTAAACTAATGAGAAATTTTCTATCTTCTAGGAAAAGTTCTAATTCTGATGGTGAGTTTCATGTCTAACTTGTTGACCTTTTTCCTTTATGTTCAATGTTTCCAGGAAGAACCCTATGTCCTGTTTAAGAAGTCTGACAAACCTCTCTATGGTAATGATAGATTTGAGGGCTATTGCATTGATCTCCTCAGAGAGTTATCCACAATCCTTGGCTTTACGTATGAAATTAGACTTGTGGAAGATGGGAAATATGGAGCCCAGGATGACGCCAATGGACAATGGAATGGAATGGTTCGTGAACTTATTGATCATGTAAGTCCCTTTTCTCATTATTTATTTGTTTGGTAGATTGCTACAAGGTTTACTCTTTTTATTTTTCTTGATGTTCAGGGTTAATAACTACAAAGAGCAGTGATATTTTTCAAGTATGTATTTCTGCCAATAATTTTATTCAAAGGAGATATTATTTTTGTCACTAAATATAAAGACTCAAAGAAGGATATATAATCTTATTAGAGAGAGATGTCTGTCTTAATTAAATTCACTGGTATTGAGTGCTTTAACATCTTGAGATTGTGGGTCTTAATTTGTAAATTGGAACAGGCTTTCCCAACAATGAATTTCTTCTTCACTTTTGCAAGGCTAATTTCCTAATCAACAGAGAGAATGAGTGATGCAGCCTCTAAATTTTGTGATAAAACTTTCCTAGGGTAAGGTTAGATACTTTTTATCTTCCGACTAGAGATCAGACAATAGTATCTATATGAAAAAAAAAGTATAGAATAAGATACTCTATAAAAAATAAAATAATAATGTTAAGCATATTGAAACAAAAATGAGAACACTTTTTTAAATTGAATAAGGCAAGCATTCCTAATTGGCCAGGAAAGCATTATTTCTAGACTTCTCATCTCCTTGAAATAAAGTCTTATCTCTTAAGTAACATAACATCGTATTTGATTTTGTGTTTTGTTACATTTACATTTCTTTTGACATTTTCATAATATTAAGCCATATATCATAATTGTTTCATAATATTAAGCCATCATAATATAAGTATGGCTAAGATAAGAATTCTACAAAACAATAAAATTATTTTTCTTTTAAAAATAAAAACGTTCCAGAGAGAGTAACAGGTCACTTTCCACAGGTGGAGAAAGATGTTAAGGATGCCCAGGTGGTTCTCTCTTATTGGTCTAATCCGGCGAGGGCTTACAGGAGTGTGGGCTATTACCAGATAATCGATATGATTGTCAGGTGTTCTGCATTTTCCTGAAGTCACTTCTGCTGATTGGTCCCTGGCTTCTCTGCCTCTAGGAACTGCCCTCCTGGCCCGTATCTGCCAGCTGCAGATTTGGTCCTTGCCTAACACCATCATCAATAAACTATAGTTATGTAGAAGGGAAGGGCATGCCCCTAATCCTCACTTGGGTGAGGCCAAGTCATAAAATGTAAGCAAAATGTTGGTACCCTCATAATATCCTGAAATAAAAATGTATTATAAAAATAGACTATAGTTATGCAAGTATTATGCTGGGAAAATGTAATTAAAAGTAAATTCTCCTCCCAACCAGAAAAGGTAGAAGAAAAAGAAAGAAAACTATTTTATTCTTGCATAAACATTAAGCCAGAATATGATGGATATCACAGGCAATCTGTTAAGAGATTGCTAAAATGAAAAAAATCTCACCCTTTTGTGTAGCCAAGCAAATTCAACCATAGGGGACAAGGGAAAACTTCCCCTTCACTCGCTGAAGTTTCACTGAAAAATCAATTCACAAAAGACAGAGTACTTGCAAGAAAAGCATACAAAATTAATTAACATGTACACGGGGAATATCACAGAGTGATTACCCAACCCCCAGTGATGTGCAGAGGCTTATATGCCATCTTGAGGTTGTAGAAAGAATGAAGGCTTGGATCATAGCAATGCAGGTCATAGGAGGTGGTGGGGAGAAGAGGAGGCTTGCCTAGCAAAGGTGGTCTTGTTATGTAAATGAAACCTCATAGGTAGCAGCCCTGGGAGAAAATAAGTGGCAAATGTTTCTTTCAGACCTTTAAATTGTCCAGTTCTCAGTTCATCTTTCGGATCCCGACAGAAGAAAGCCTCAGAAAAAAACTGTCTGCATCAATCCAGATTCCCTACAGACGCAAATTTCCCCCATAAAAGACAATTTTGCCAGACTACTTCTGTTTGCTGGCTATCTGACAGCCATCTCAAAATATGTCAAAGAAATATATTTTGAGGTAAAATATTTTGATTTCCTTCGCAACCCATTACATATATGTTCTCAAGATAAACATTAACAGTTTCTCAAGTAGGAGGACTTGACAGCACCCAGAGTTCATCCTTAACTCACTTGGTAGTTGGGGTTTCCATCTGTATTTTCTAATTAGTTTTATTCAAAGGAAAAATAAACTTCTGATATCTTTATGGCAGGAAACAGTTTTGCAACTTGGAGTGAAGCCCCTTTAAAATTAGGCTCTTGGCCAGGTGTGGTGGCTCACGCCTGTAATCCTAGCACTCTGGGAGGCCGAGGTGGGTGGATTGCTCAAGGTCAGGAGTTTGAAATCAGCCTGAGCAAGAGCGAGACCCTGTCTCTACTAAAAATAGAAACAAATTAATTGGCCAACTAAAAATACATAGAAAATATTAACCAGGCATGATGGTGCATGCCTGTAGTCCCAGCTACTAGGAAGGCTGAGGCAGAAGGATCTCTTGAGTCCAGGAGTTTGATGTTGCTGTGAGCTAGGCTGATGCCACAGCACTCTAGCCCAGGCAACAGAGTGAGACTCTGTCTCAAAAAATAATAATAATAATAAATAAATAAATAAATTAGGCTCTTATCCTGCCACAGAAACTGAGATAGGCCCCTTTATCTCTCTTGATGATTACATTTCAAAAAGACACTTTCCTTGGTCCTTGAGAAAGGCATTCCTGGTCCTAAAGCCCCGGGGCAAGAGACTTAATTAGATTTTAAAAGAGTTATATGCATTTCAAGGAGAGATGGAGAAAGGACTTACAACTGCAAGGTTTTTAAGTAAATATTCTAAGAAAAGGGTAAGTGGCGGGGTGTCTCTCCCTTTACTTTCAATTGGTAAAATTAAGCCTCTTAATTTAATTAGCATTTGCCTTTACAATTGCAAGTGCTTGTTATTT
>CAUYRT010102887.1:0-19907 GCA_963574885.1 Lepilemur ruficaudatus | reverse complement strand
TCAGTAAGAAAAACATACCCATAGAAAAATAGGGAAAATATTGGGATCAAAACAGCACTTTATAATTAAAAAAGAAGAAAGAAATATAAATGCCCAATAAACTTCATTAGTTATAAGGAAATACTAAATTAGAACCACAATTATATGACACTATGTAATAAGCAAAACTTTTATAGCTGATATTATCAAGTGTTGGTGGGAATGTCAAGCAACTGAAACTCATACACTGCTGTTGGGACTATGATTGGTACAATCACTTTGGAAAACTGATGTTATCTACTGAACTTTTAATTTTAATTTTAATAAAATGTAAATATACACATAAAAAAAGAAAATTTCTAGGAATTCTTAAAGATACCACAGGAAAGGTTGTCTGTGAATGAGCTTTCAGGACGTTCTATTCATTAAAATAGACAAGTGATTGACTACACCTAAAATTATGCATGTGGTACTCTTCCACAGATGTTGAATTATGGGAGTGTTATAAAAGACAATGGGGCTACTACATTTAATTTTAAAATTCATTCAGTTTCAAAAAAAGTTGTATCATTTTTAAAATTTTAAGAAAGGAGTCCTGCTCTTTAGTAAGCCAAGGATTTTAACTATACCCAATGAAATGCTTGGGAATGAAATCTGATTAGCAGAAAAGGCTTCCGATTTGATAATAACACAGAAACTTGGAAGCATAGACATATTTTCACTATTGAACAATCCTGCTATAATACCAAAAATAAAATGGAAATGAAAATCTTTGAAAGACAAATTTTCTGGGAAAACCATTTCTTTAAATTTTCTTATTATTCAAATTTTGTTCCAGGATATTTCTAATATTAGTTGAATTCTGATTTCATTTCAGAGACCAAACTAACAAATAGCCCAATTAATTTAGTAATTATATAACAGCTTGACAAATACTTCCTCAATTTAACATTTTTCTAGATATATGTGTATTATGGGTGAAGAAAAATCAAATGTGGATGACTAAAGACCCTTTTATTTCACTGATATTTGTTTGTTTTTAAACTTAATTAATCCATCATAATGTTCTTCCATACTCCAAGCCTACTGACAGAAAATCAGCTAGCTGTCAAGCAGAGTTCACGTTACTGAAGCAATGTGAATTATTATTTTTTTATGTGAGGAAAAAGTAACACAAATGGAAAACAGCTGTCAGGCATAATTCAATTCATTATTGTTTAATGTAATATACTGAGGTAGAATCTTATGAAATATTAAATCCACTAAAAATAGAAGCACAGACATGGACATTTCTCTCAGTTCCTGACAGCACTCGAGAAACAACGTAAACCTGTGTGATTGCCCTGGGACTCTGTGTCAGCCAATCTTCACCTTGTCACAAGAAGGGCTTAAGAAAGGTCACATAGTTGTGGACAGTGATGTCAGAAGAGGTTTCTTTTTTCCTATAATCCAAACAAAATAATTAGTTTGCAGTATTGGAAAAAAATCATGTATTTTAAACTTTTAAGATATTATTATAAATAATATACAGGATAAATTTGATAACCAGTCTCAAAGAATATCTGCTTTTTAGGATGCTATTGTTCTGATCTGGCCAACAAGGTACTTTTTAATTCCATAATTAAATATTTTTCTCATATGAAGCAATGGATCTCCACTTCTATCAAGGAAAATGCGAGCAATGCGAATAAATCTGTGAAATGAATACACTCTATTTTTGTATAATAATTCTTTCTTAATCCTGCAGAACAAGTCTGTTTAAAGCATAGTTTTGTTTTATTATCCTACCTAATGTCTTTCAATGGCTTCCTGTGTTTTTCATAATCAAGAAGATAGTGTTATGGCGTATGTATAAGACTTGGCATGATTGGACCGTTGTCTGTTTCTCCAGGGTCATCCAAAACATCTCACTCCATTCTGTGAATTTTACCTACAATAATTTTCTCACACTATGCTTTTTGGGCCTCAGAATCTTTCCATTAATACTCTCTTTTCTCTGTCTCTCTGTCTCTGTCTCTGTCTCTGTCTCTCTCTCTCTCTCTCACACACACACACAAGGTTCTATTACTCCTTACTCATTTTCATTCTCTAAATTTGAGAATTTCAAGTCAAGCAATATTTATTTTCATGGGGACTTGTCTAACCGTGTGCTCTCCGTGACTAGAATAAATTACCTATTTATTTTTCTTACCTTTCTGAATTTTTCATTTTTAAATTAAAATTACCATCTTTAAATTAAATATATAGCATGATTCTTTGATTAAAGTGCATCCCTCTTATTATAGTCTAAACTCCATAAGGCCAAGGGCTATCGCTTTTTTTGACTCATCTCTTTATTGAATGTCCAGCAAATAATAGGCACTAACATTAGTTGAATAAATAAATGAAAAGTTTTTAGTATTCCAGGAGCTGCAGATTAGCAGTGGCATAAAAGGGTTTAATAGCTGGTTTTTAGGTCAGCTATATCATCAGTAGAGTTAACATAAATGTTTCCACCTAGCCATAGGGCAACCCATATGACACACATGAAAAATGGGCATATTATTAATTTGTAATAAATTTAGTCTTGGTTTTATTTAGTTCATGATTTCTTCACAATTCCTTTTGTTGTTTCATTCATATAGGACTGTCTACTCAGTAAAACCTGCTACTTTATCTGCAGTGATATGTGCCCTGCCATGTCCTTCTTCCACATCTTCTGTGGCTCCTACTCCTGTTTTGTGTACATTATAGACATGTAATAAATATTTGATTTATTACATTGAAATATATTTCACATCTCTGCATTTTAATATAAAAATCAATAAATGCAGCTGACAAAAGATACAAAGATACACAAACTGCTTATTTTGTCACAAACAGAAAAAAAATTAACTGTTTAACACATTAAAATTATGCTCTAAGTCAGTTATTTTGTCACTGTGGGGACATAGATATGCAAATAATGCATTGAATCTCCCCTTTGCAATGAATTCTCTGAAGGTGGTGAGGGAGAGAAGGAGATGGGCAGGGACCATCATTTTCAGGCTGCTGCCTAATAATTTATGGCTTGATTTGTGGTTATTTGTTGGGGAGCAGTAATTCATGGCAATCAGCAACCAGGCTTCAGAGGAACTTATGAGGTCTGTTTTGAAGAAGTTTGTGACGAGAAAATGGTAGGCATGCAATGATAAGGAAAATCGAGTCTCTGCCTAAGAAAGCAGTTTTTAGTGTTGAACCGTTCATTTTGTGCTGCTATTGATGTCTAAGAGGAGCATAGAAACTAAAACTAAAATCACATTACATTTATAGAAAATCAGAGTATTAAATTAATTTTAATTAAACCATTCCCATTTTCCCTTTATTGTATAATCTATCAAATCAGTTCCCATATGGGTTTAAAATTATAACAGCCACAATAGTTAAATATTCTACATCTTACATAATAAAATCCTGCTTAAAAGTTCATGATATTCATAGTGGCATCTCTATCAGAGTAATTTTCTCTCAAAAAGCAGAAAGATTATTGTGGGGAACATTTTACATAGTTGAATATGAGAAAATTAAAAGTGCAATTATCTTTCCTTACTTCCAAATTAAACCACTGTAGGTATAAAATCGTTAATTAGACAAATAACCATATTTTAAAAATTACATTTTGGAGCACATGAAGTACCTAGTGCTATGAAATTAGATTCAATTCATTGTCACAAAGAATAAAAATAATTGTCTTCCTTTTGTCAAATAAGATTTTTTTCTTCACTCAAAAATATTTAGAACAAAATATGTATTTTCCAAGTCTCAAAGCGTGGTCTCTTATATAGCAAATCAATTAGTTTTATGAAAAACATATACTACCAGAATAATAAAATATGTGAAGTAGGAAGTGTTTGTTGATATCCTCCCTAAATTCTCTATTCTAGCCTTAATGGGTATCTAGGCTTGAATTTCAATCATTCGGTTCTCACAATTTCTTCTTCCCTCCACACCAAACGTACTCCAAGCAAAGTCACTTGTTTCTTCTTTAATATGTGTTATTTTTATCTCCTCTCCTTATTTGTTCTAAAAGGTGATTTGCATGTAATGTCTTAAAATAACTCAAATGGTTTCTGTTATATATAAACAATAGTTCCCTCTAAAATTAAGCTTCTCTATGAACAACTTACCCTTGGATAGAAATTTTAAAACTATCTCTCAGCATACTGTATTCCAAAAATACCTGGATTTATCCAGATATGTAGGCACATTTTTCTGAGATCTTAGCACCAAGTGTTGCGTGTGTACACAAATTTTTGTAAACTCCAGTGAATTAGGGATTGTGGAACCTTCATTTCATATTCACACTGGTAAATTTTAACCCACCTTCTCCCTTCCTTCTTGACACATAGGAACTCACATTTTCTTTGCACACTGTGTTCTTTGATAATAAATATACACGTGAGAAAATATATAATGTGCTCATTCTTGCTTTTTTTTATTTCCAACAAATTATAAGCCCTTCAGTCTTTAGAAGAGAGAAATGGTTCTTTTAGTTTTCTCCTCTCTGACCATTAATTAAAGCAAATTTGAGAACATAAATATGTCTATTTGCACAGTAAGAAAATTGGTGTTGCAAATAGCACATCATTTGGTATAATGTTATTAACATTTAGAAGTTATTTGTAATGCATATATTAAATATAAGCATCTGTGATAGGTAGTGAAATTTAGTCGTTGTGCTTTTATTTGCTTTCCATTGCTTGCAAAATGTTACATGTCGTTTTGTTTCCTAAAAAATTAACCTTTCATCTAGGTCTTCAATTGCAGAAAATATATCTATTCTCAGGATTTGTATATCCGTTAGAAATAAGTGCAATCTTACTTCAGCCCAGAAAAGAAATAGAACATTAACTCTTTGAATGTTTGACTAAATTTGGCAACTCTTGTAACAGCTAGCACAACATCTCTTTTCAATTAACATTTAAGAATCAAATTATTAAAAGATGAGGCTTTTATAGGTGTGATATATAGTCAGTTTTCATCTAGTAAAAGAAATCTATGTGAGCCAAGTGTTAATAATCCAAAAATTATGAGCATTCAGCTCTATAATGTGATTTTGCACTTAAA
The DNA here is from genome assembly GCA_963574885.1 of Lepilemur ruficaudatus. Lineage (NCBI taxonomy): Eukaryota > Metazoa > Chordata > Mammalia > Primates > Lepilemuridae > Lepilemur > Lepilemur ruficaudatus. The sequence continues at coordinate 14,843 of CAUYRT010102887.1, read as the reverse complement.
TTAGTTATTAATTCTAAAGCCTTCAAAAAATGACATTAATCACTCACCATAGGATTAGCATATGGTATTCAAAAAGGAATAAAACATGAACTCTGACCTAATGGATTTACAACCTAATAAGCAAAAGAAAATATCAGTAAATTACTGTTATAAAATTATATGCCACATAAAATTTAGAGTCATGTAATATGAGTGTTCAGGAGTGAGAACAGAATACCCTAAGTAGACTCTGACACTTAAAGTTTAGAAATATTTTCTCTTGATGATCTTTCAGGTATATTTTATTTCCATATCCTCGTTTTTTCCTAACTTTCAAAAAATGCTCATTGTAGTCAACTTGAGATGAACAGAAAACCCCAATTATTGGTAAAACACATCCATTAATCACAATACAGAAATATTTGAACATAATTCCAAAATATTGTTTCAACATTTAATCCATTTATATTATCAACAAGATATCTTATATTCCCTTTTCATATTAAGTCTTTGAAATCAAAACTATTTATTTTATATGTACACCACAACTCAATTTGGTGTGCTCAATAGCCACATTTGTATGATGGAAAATATTGGACAGCATAGCTCTATGTAGGAAAAGTATGCCGATATACATATATTAATTTATTTGTGTTTTCCAGAAGTCATAAATAATTAGTCTTCTTATTTTTTGAGACAGGATCTCACTCTGTCACCCAGGCTGGAATGCAATGGCATAGTTATAGCTCATTACAACCTCAAACTCTTGGGCTCAAGCAAGCCTCCTGTCTCAACCTCCCAAAGTGCTGGGACTGTAGGCATGAGCCATTGCACCTGGCCAAAAGTCTTAAAATATGCACATTTTTTGTTTCTGTTAATTTCTATTATATGACTAAAAATGTTTCCTGCATTTTCTTGCTAGGCTAGTCAGCTATAAAACTTTATGACCTTTACAACTTTTCTAGATTTTTAAAAATCATTATTATATAAATATCACTCATTTCTTGTTTAGTCAATTATAATTTAAATTCTACTCCAATCTTTAAACCATGAGGTATTGGGATGTGTGTTTTTTAATTTCCATGTATTTGAGGAGATTTCCTTTATTTATTTATTTTTGTGGATTTCCGATTTAATTCCACTGTGTTCTGGAGACATTCTTTGTGTAATTTCAATCCATTCATGTTTACTGAGAATTGTTTTATGGTTTAATATATGTTGTATCATGTAATATGGTCCACATGAAACTAAAAAGAATGTGTATTTGGTAGTTTGCAGTGGTCTGTGAGTGTCAGTTAGGTATGTTAATTGATAGTGTTTTTTCACTATTTTGGATTTTCTTAATTTTCTGTCTTATTTTCTATTAACAATTGTGATGGAAAAATTGAAATCTCCAATAAATATTGTGAGGAATTGTCTATTTCTCTTTTCAATTATGAAAGTTTTTGCTTTATGTATTTTGAGTTTCCTTCTTAAGAATGTATGCATTTATAATTGTTATATTTCCTGGTACAGTAACCATTTTAGCATTATGAGCTATCCCTCTTTGTTACTAGGAATATTAGTCTTAATGTCTCTTCGGTTGATATTAATATGTCACTCAATCTCGCTTATTGTTTCAGTTTGCATACTTTAATTTTCTTTTTTACTTTTAACCTAATTTGTGATTGAATCGAAGGTGTACTCTTACATACAGCACATAGTTAAATCTTGCCTTTTTTATTCAGTCTAACGATATACCTTTGCTATCCCTCGACAAAATCCAAACTTCACAGAACAAATCCCTTTATTAAACAGATTTATTCTGTAAAATTTGGATTCAGACAAAAGGCTACACTCAAGGATCCAGAAGGCCATATGTGACCCCAGGGCAACAGGTTTCCCCACCCCTGGTAGACCGTTCTGATTGTGAATATATTTGGGTTTATATTTGCCATTGCCTTTTATGTTTTTATATATTTCCTTTTTTGTTTTTCTGTTCCTACTTGACTGTCTTCTTTCTTTCTTTTTTATTTTTATTTTTTTATTTAATGTAACATCTATTTTGTACCATATCGTAATTTTGGCTTTAATTCTCATTGAGGTAAGTAAATAATTTTTAGGATACCATTAAAATTCTCCTGTTATTCATTTTATACATTTTGGAATTATTTTCTTTTTGATTGCTTGAAGGACAATAATAAGCATCTTAGCTAATCATGGATGAGTTCAGATTAATACTAATTTATTTCTAGTAAAATATTGAAACTTGTTAAATTATAGCCCTACTTCCTTCCTCTCTTCTTTTAAATTCTTTTATTAACCCTCTCATAAGAAATCAAACTACCTTTCTTTTTTGCTATTATTGCCAAATATATTAACATTTATATTATATTTACCCAGCAATACAGTGCTAAAATTATTTTATGCTACCTTATATCTTTAAAGTGTTAAGACAATAAATACTTTTAAAAATATATCCATAGTGTCTTTTATATTAACTGACATGGTTACCATTTCTGTTTTCCTTCATATGTCCCTTTGAATTTAAGTCATCATCTGAAGTCATTATCTTTCATTTTACAGGTCTTCCTTTAGTGTTTATTGTAAGGAGGTCTTTGAGCAGTGAGTTCTTTCAGTCTATATTTATCTGAAAATGTAAACCTTCAGTTTTAAAGTATATAGATTTTTGTTGGATGTATACTAGATAGATAGGTAGAGATATCTTTGTTTATTCTTAGTTCACAGTATTGGGTTTTTGTCCGTTTGTTTCCTTTTCTTTTTCCCCCCTTTTCAGCACTTTTAGTATGTCATTCTGGCCTCTGCTTTACCTAGAGAAAAAGTCAGTTGTTAATTGCATTGATGTTCTGTTGTACATAATGAGTCCGTTTTCTCTTGCTGCTTTCAAGATTTTCTATTTATCTCTGGTCTTCAACAGTTGACTATCACACGTCTATGTGTGTTGCTTAAATGTATAGATTGTTCTTAACTAAATTTGGGAAGTCTTCAGCCGTTATTTCTTCAAAATTTTTTCGCCTTTCTTTCCCTTCTCTGTTTCCTCTTTTTCTCTGATTCTGCTTACACATATATTGGTACATTTGATTGCTGTACCACAGGTCTCTGAGGCGCTCTTCATTTTTATCTAATCCTTTTTTATCTCTGTTCTTCAGATTATATAATTTCTATTTATTTAGCTTCTGGTTCACTGATTTTTTTTTCTTCCTATTAAAATTGAGTCCCTCTCGTAAAATTTTTTATGAATGCTATTATAATTTCAATGAGAAATTTCATGACATATCTCATTCATTGTTTTCATATTTTTCTTTAATTCTTTAACCGTGGTTTCCTGGGTTCTTTGGATATATTTATAGCAGGTATTTTAAAGTGTTTGTCTATTGTCTATTAAAACCAAGACATGAGATACTAAGAATGATTCCATAACAATTTTTCTTCTAAAGTGTGAGTTACACTTTCTTGTTTCTTTGAAAACCATATATTTCAAATAATATATTGTAGCAGCTATGGATTTGATTTTGCCCATGATATCTATTTTTGTTGTTTTGTATTTGTTTCTTTGCTCAGTAACTTGCCAAACTAAATTTATGAAATTAATCTCCCATTCAGTAGGTTACTGCTGATATCTCTGCTCGTATTTTTAAAATATAAATATTCTTGCTTTTATATTTAAGTCTCTCTTCATAGGTGTCACCCTTCTGTGTTTTCAAATTAGTGGTCAGTTAAATAGAGATTTGTGTTTAGCCATCTCAAACCAGTAATACTTCTATCTCTGTGATATATTTGTAGGTAGGGAAACACATTGAAAGTTCAAGTCATTGTTAAGTCTGCTCAGTTTTTTACTTTTTGTTGTATCTTTTTGCATCTTCTATTTACATATGCACAATCCAGGGTTTACCATGAATGTGGGTCTGAATTAGGGTCTCTCCATTCTTCATTGCACATGTACATAGGCTGAGATAGGTATATGCTTCTTTCAATCATGAAATATTAGACAATTAGACCTGTTGGCCCTCTCCAGTCTCAAAATTGTCACTTCCATCCACAATGCCATTGGGTGTGGGTATCATCTACCGCTTTAATCAGGTGAGTCTCCTTTCCAACATCAGAACACATATCCCTCCTACGACCTTTCCTGTTCTGATAGAACCTCTACATCAATGACACTGGATGGTGAGGATGAGGGAGAGATGGGTATAGCCCTAAGCCAGAATGCTCTAGATTCAACTGTCCTTACCTAATTTTCAGGAGTGTTTCAAGCATAAATACTTCTCAGAATGTTGTATGTAAATCTCAGAGAAATTAAATGTTTGGTTTTGTCAATTTTTTCAGCTTCCTATTTACTTTTTGGGGAAAGCCATAGCCAGAAGTGGCTCTTATTGCCTTGTCTTGGATGTAATATAATGTACATCGTATTTTTAAAATTGTTTTTCAGGAATAATGTGAGGCCTATAATGACATTATCTTCCTTAAGAGATTATTTGCTTTTTTTTTCTCAATAGCCCAGGTACAGTAACTCTCTGGATTAAAATGAGCTAAGTTTGCTTTGATATCTTACGTGTAGCACAAGTGCACTTCCAGATTGCAGTGCTTCACCATGGTTTTCTCCTTCCCTCACCCCTTTGTTAGACACAGACACCAACCTGTTGCCTTAGACCTTTGATAGAATCAAGAGGGTTGCTCAGCCTCTAGGTCTTTGGAAATCACAAACTCTGAACTGAAATCCATGACCTTTAATGGGAAAGTTGGCCTCAGTTATGTAGGTTATCACTGATCATTTATAGAGTCCTACTTTATTGTTTCATTATTAAACATTTTATTCATTTAGTTTTAGCCATCTTTATTTTAAGCAGTATATTTCTCTTTTTAATTCAATTTTCTTTTGTATACTTGTTATTGAGAATATTACTTGATTTGAATGTTAAGCATCTGGTTTGTAATGCTGCTAATAATTTTCTGTATACTTACAATGATTATATTTAACATATGTTTATCCAATGATGATAGCTAGGGAAAAAAAATGAAACTCTCTGCCAGAATTATTTTACCTGTTCTTGAATTCTAACTATTTCCCATTATCAAAACTATATTTTTAAACTTTTAGAATTGTAAAAAATGTAATTATACTAACATTTTCAAAAATATTTCCTAGATTTTTGTCTTTAAGCTTTCTCTCACATTTTTAATAGCTCTATTCTGCTACATATGTTTCATAGTATCAAGTTTGCTAGTAGTCCTTTCATACTTCGATTTTCTTGTTTTGAAATAATAAAGCATGTGATTAAATATTATATATGCAGCCAAATTTTTATTCCTGTATGAAAGTAATAGTGAGATATTTTCCATATGCAATGGTGTAGGGAAGAAACCACCCACAAACTTCCTCAAAAATAAATAAAATTGTTGGCATGATTAACCTAGCATATTGTCTGGGAGTGAATTCATTCATATTAATTTAGACTTTTCTTCTAATTCAGCCATGAGTTGTGAATATTTACATCTTGCATTAAATATTCTTCTAAATCAAATGTTTAATGACTATGTAGAATCAAGGTACATAGATATATCACATTTATTTTACTACTGACTTATGAGGCAAGACAGTGGAGTAAGAATGTTGACTTAGAGACCTAATTGCCTGGGGTTGAATCCTAGCTCTGAAAATCAGTAACAATGTGAATTCATGAGTAAGTAACTTAAATTCTCTGTTCTTATAAGAATACCTACCTCACAGGGTTGGAGGATTAAACAAGTACATGCATGTAGAGTTCATAAGAAAAGTGCCTGGCACCTTATAAGTAATAACATTAATGCTTTTCATTGCTCATTAAGCATATTGCTACCTCTAGATTATTGAATTAGATTGGACTTATATCAATTGATGTCAACCTACAGTATCTACCAGAAATTTCTTAAAATTTCTAGCATTTGCATGGCATTGTTCTTTAGTTTACAGTGTTTATGAGAGGTTCTCTCTTTCTTTCTTTTTATATTACTTTGGCTGTTACAAGGAGAAGTGTTAAGTATATGTGTTCATGTCACCATCTCATCTCAAAATCTGCTTTAGCCTAGCTTTTATTTAAATAGTTCACCACTAAAAAATGCCCTATATATTTCCCATCATTATTTTTTAGCAGTCAATGAGATTTTTAGCTTTTAAATAGGTCATTCATATATCTTCTACATTAATAAGTATGTCCTTATTTTGAATTGTGACAAAAATTGTGAACTTCCATGCATATTTTCATTGATATTTTCTTCTAAAAATATTAGTCTTGGTAGGATGCAGTACACTGTACTAGATTGAAATGAAGAGATTTATTCACTCAATTGCAATGTAAACACAATTTCAGATAAAATATAAACTGTGTGATGTTCAATTCCTATTAAAATTAAAATTTTTGAAAGCAAAATGAAGTTAATAATATATAATATACAGTGATAAAATTGAGAAATTAATTTTATAAAAAAAGAAAATTAACAACTAGAAATCTTCTTGCACTCAGAAATGAAATATGATCCTTGACTTTTAGAATATTTATTTCTATTATATTATGCTATATTATTTTATTCATTCATCCTATCAATAATTGTTTATCATTGTTTATCGGGCACCTAGTATACGCCAGATGCTTTTCCAGGTATTAGGGGCCTAGAGAAAAGTGAACAAAATAATAACACTGTACTCACGAAGTTTATCTTCTGATAGTGGCCGTGTGTTCAGATTTTCCTAAAGAAGTTTGGCTTTCTTCTAGTTCATTCCCAGGTTATAAATCTGGCTGACCCTCTGACTCTTTTTTTTTTTTTTTAACTTCCTAGTATACTTTTACAGCCATGTGTCTGTTTCCTTAAAGGCAACTTTTCTATAAGAAAGGCCACATACTTAGAGCTTACCATTAGACTTTCTGGCCCAAAGTATACATATTTTTCTTTGGAGTGGGTTGAACTAAAGGATCTATAAGGTTCTTATATGTAATAAAAGTTTGTTACTTATTGTTCAGTGGTATTAGATAAAGTTGATCTGCAAATGCACAGCATAAAAAAACTACAGTGAGAATGTTCGCTAAACTCAAGGTCAGGGTTTCTTTATTACTAAGTAGAGATAACATATAAGATTTTATTTGAACATGGATACATAAGATTTTATGGGATATTTTCATAAAACATGATAAAAAGATGGCAAAATATTTAAGATCAGAAATGCTTTTGAAATACAGATTTTCTAGTTAACATATATAAAACCCAATATACAGATAACTCAAGATTAAAATAGAATGCCAAGTCAGGGATAGGCTTGTACCTGGGATGTATCCATAATTCTGTGTATAATTGACAATCTTTAAAGATAACCTCTAACCCCAAAAGGAATTACATTTAACATGCCATTTTTCTAGTCTGAAAGTAATTTTACACAATATACCTGGCACATTTAAACATAGGAATTGTCAGAATAATATCCTGATTGGGAGTGAAAGATCATGTATCTTTAGATATGATATATTAAAATTTTCTAAAAGAGAGAAAAAGGTAGCAGAGGTTATACAATCAAAATAATTATAAGTTGTAGTGATATCCTACAAAAAAACTGAAAAAAAATTGGAAAATAAATTAGGTAATTGAGATTTTTTTTTCTGGGTTCTGGGACAACTAGATGTAGAATCTTGATAAAGTCACTTAACATCTTGACACTGCATGGCAAAAAATGAGAATTGTGACTAGACAGCCTATTTGGCAACTTCTACCTTTAAAATTCTAAATACAGTCTTTTCATATTTTTTCTCCAGTTGTCTTCTAACAGATACAATAAATGTATTCTAGATTTAACAGTTAAAATGCTCTTTTCATGCAAAAAAGTAACTATGTAAGATGGTAGATATGATAATCTGCATTACTATAGTGACCATTTTACTATTTTTATCTATATCCCACAACATCATGTTGTAAATCTCAAATATACACAATAAAATTTATTTTTAAAATAATCAAATCATGTGTATCTAATGGATTAATATATTATAGAAGATAGCATTTAATAGAAGAGATTTTAATTGAACTCATATTTAACAATTTTAGCCATGTATAGTCTGCATTTCAAATTTTACATACCTGACAAATTTCTGAATGAATATGGAAAGAAGTATTTTGTGACATACAAATAATTATATTGATTGAGATATTCATCAATTGATAGTTATAAGAAATTCATTAAGTGTAAATGTCCAAAGACATACTTTGCCATGCTTCTGACACAAAGTTGTCACTTCAGAAATAATATTTTTCTCCTCCCCCAACTCCACCAGCTCAGCACACAGAGTGAAGGAAGAGTATGAGAGACTTTGACTGATAATCCAGGGAATTCTCTTGTATCTTACCCAAGCTCACCAAGGCGGTACCACCAGGAGTCTGCAAGAGTCACAGATTTACAGGGGTTGGGAGGCACCCCTATCACTGATACTGCTGCAGTGACCAAAGACTTTAACCACAACGCTCAATTCTGTTTGAATATCTGGAAAGCCTTCTAAAGAAGGATGGATTCAAACAAGTCCAGACTGTGAAGATTAAAAAATACCTAACCCTTGCAAGCCCAGACATTCGTGAACAACCGCAAGCATCAAGAACACCCAGGAAAACATAATCTCACCAAATGAACTAAATCCTCATAGCGCTCTTGTACAGTAACAATGCCAGAAAAATGCTCAAATATGAGAAATCAACAAGAGAGCTTAAAGATGCAGTACAGCAAGTAGAAATTGTGGAAATCTCACGATACTAAGCAGACAATAAACAATTTGAGGCTACCAAGGTAGACTATAATGCTGCAAGGTTTCTGAGGGAAGAGAAGAGCAAGAAGGTAAACTCAAAACTCTGTAATTTCCTTCTACAGGCATTTACACAACTTATGGACTGCTTGAAGTAAAAGATACAAAGCTAATAAAAAAGTTACTAACAGGAAAAAGGAAGTTTGGGAAGCTACACTTTATAGAAGTGACAAAAATTGGAATTTAAGATCCAACAAAGATGGGCTACAGTAATTGTGACCCATAGAAAGCTACAATCTAGGATAAGAGCAAACAATAGTTAAATTAACACTTATAAAAATAAAAATAAACAAATACATTTTTTCAATGAAAGAATAAATCAATGATTCACACTAAAAAAAAAAAAAAAAATTCAGATCCCTTCCAGATTAGATCATGGTCCTCTACACAGGATGCACACCAAAGAATATGGTATATCCTTATCGGAAAAAGGTATTATCACCTAGAGACTGTAATTTCCCACAAGGCACTGAATGAAAATTATCAGTTATATCAAGAAACAGAACCAAAAGGCCAAGTAAACAATATAAATGGAATAAAAATGGAAAGTATAGAACTCAAATACAAGAGTAGGAAACAAGAACTCAATAAATGGGTTTTAACTGCAGATTTTATACAGTGAAATAAAAGATGATCTAACTTGAAAACATATCAGTAGGAGATATGCAGTATGTAGCAAGTAGAGGAAAAGGATACACAGAAGGTAGAGATATCGGACAAGAGCAACATGCTCTTTTGTCTTGTTTGTATGGAGAAATGTACCAGCACCCATCTTAATCCACCCTACATTTTCAATTCTCGATTCCAAGTTTTTTATGGATTTTATTCTTGTGTCTCTTTTTTCCCTACAGCATAATACATCCCCTATTCTCTTTGACATGATCCCAAATAACACATAAATATGCCTTACTTTCAAACATCTTTAACAAAAATGACACTTGAAGCAATGTTTCTCTTTAGTTATTGGCAGATTACCCCATTCCCCTTACAGCAACATCTCTCCCACTGAGTTGGTTATATTTGCAATTTCCATTTTCTCATTTTCATCTTTCATCGTCCTCCCCAGTGACACTGTTGTCCCAATCATACCACGAAAACCACTCAGGCCACTTATTACCAATGCATTACTTACTACACACTGGACCAATGCTATCTTAAGTTTACCTGACTTTTCACCAACACTAACCATAGGAGATAACTCACTCTTAGCTATCTGTAACATCGCCCTTGCCTGGTTTTCTTTCTATCTTTTAGACTGCGCATTTTCAGTCATTTTGCAGATCCTTTCTCCTCTTTCAATGCCCCTAAACCCCAAGATTATGCCCTGAGAGACTTTTTCCTCTCTAGGTATCCTCCCTCCTTAAGTGACAACATTAAGTCACATAGCTGGCATAATCATCTATTCACTAATAATCCAACCCCTGACTTTTTCTTAATGTCCCAAGATTTATGCATCCAACTGCATACTCAATATTTAAGGGGCCTCTCAAATCTATTATGGCCAATGTAAGCATTGCTGATTTATTCATAAATGCTACCTCTCAATCTTACACCATCTCAGCAATTAGTACTAATGACTGACCCAGTCACTGAGATCAAAAATTAGGACTTATTTTCGAGACTTCTCTTTCCCTCACACCCTATATTTAACACACTGATAATTTTTTTTGCTCTGTTTCTGTTATGTATCCAGAATCCTAATGCTTTTCAGTACCTTCAGTGTTAAAATCCAAGACCAAGAAACCAACACTTCTCATCTGGGCTACTGCAATCTTCCTCCAACTGGTCTACCTGCTTCTCTTTTATCATTTCACTCAATGTCAATTGATGCCAACATCAATTTCAACTACTCTCACACCTTTCTTTCCTTGAACATGCCAAACCTATTCCCCTATGAGGGTATTTTCTTTCACTTGCTCTTCCTTCTACTTGTAACATTCCACCCCTAGAAGTTACTGTCTGTTACGTTATTATATTTTACTTCTTATCAGATTTGGAAATTGGCATTAGAATAATGGGAACCTCTGTGTTAGTGTTTTGTCTCTTCATACTAGAATGCAGACACCCCAAGGCCCTAACGTTAGGACTCATAGCTCATAGTGTGAATATATTCTGCCTTATTGTTCATTCTATCTTCATTGCCTAGAAAAGCTCCAAGCACATATTTCACTCTCAATAAATATGTGTTATGTATCTGAATGGCTAATTTATATGGGAGATCAAAAAACACTTTTCAGAAGAAGTAGTATGAAGCTAAGTCTTCAAAAATTAGTAGGAGTTAACCAAAGAGGGGATCTGAAGCAGAGGAATCAGAATTTGCAAAGACATAGTAAGAGAACATCACTGTTATTAAAACTAAACAAAAACATCTATGTTATTTGGGTTTTCCCCAAAATACTAAATATAGTTATAGCAATTTTTACACATTGAATAAGAGTAAAGCTGCTGGATTGCAAGTTGTTATAAAAGCAATTTTAGATGACCAGCTCATTTGTGAAGCATAAATCTAAAATGTTCATGTTTGAATTAAAATAATTTTACATTTCCTGGGTGTATTTTCTTAAATGTATATATATTTTGTGCAGAAATATACTTTGTTTTTAATAACATCATTAAATTAATCTTAGGCATCATCCCTGATTATACTGTTGGTGTTGCTCTTACTGGCTTGGAATCAAATTTATACATTTAGTCAATAACCTATTCACTGCTAACTCTAATATTCATCAACTTAACCTCATTTTGACAACAAAAACCATTGCTGATTCTCCGGTCAGGAAACTGACTTAATCTCATTTATATCATATTTTCCTTTCAATTAGGCTTCTCTCCCTAGGTAGATGCCTGTGACCTAGGCAGATAAATACCCTGAGTCTACTCTTCAGGTCCTAACACTTTGACCACTTATTTTCTAAGCCAGTGTATCCCAGTACAACAAGGCTTATTGCAGATGTACACATATATTCTTATTCATTGATCCTATTCGTGGAATCAGATTTCATGATTTTTCTGATCAAAACCAATCCCCGACTTCCTATCTCACTAAGAACAATATCCATATTCTTTCCCTGGCTCACAAAGCCCAGCATGATCTGGCCACATAGGTATATGTGATCCTTTATCACGGTCCTGCTGGCTTCCCCGTAGCTCCTCAAATCCATTGCAGCCCACGGGCTTTTCACTTTCTATTTCCTCTGCCTGGATGTTCTTTTCTCAGGTATTCACAGGGCTCGTTCACTTCATTCAAACATCCACTCCAATGTTCTCTTTTAAAGACACCTTCACTAGCCATTCTATCAAAACAGATCCTTTCCAAGTCTCTTTAAAGCTTTATTTACTGTATTTTATACATTTGATTCTTTAATTGTTTATGGCTTCTATCACCCGCTGAAGTATACACTCTGACAGAGGATGCTTTGCTTTGTTTAATACTCTGGCCTCAGTGCTTAAAATGATGTCTTGTACACAGTAGGAATTAAAAAAGTATTTGTTGAATGAATATATGACTTTAGTGGCCATTAACAGAAAACAATATTCTGAATAAAGTAGCATAACAATAAAAAAAATGTTGCGAAAAGAGTAGAAGCAGGTTAGGAAAGGCTGGGAAAGGGGCATCTTAGAGCACAGGAGCATTATCAACCGGGCTTACTGCAAACATTTAGCGTCACCGTCATCTCAGGAAGTTCATCTGCTCTGTTCAGTTCATTCCTTTTCCCAGTGTTCCTAAATACTTATTTCATTCTTTCATTTTTTCTAGTTTTCATATTACATATATTTTTTTATTTCAGTATATTACAGGGGTACAAATATTTAGGTTACATATATTGTCTTTGCCCCACCCACGTCATTTGACTTCAAAATTGTTTCATAAAGTAATATCTATTTACACATGCCATGATTAAGGTTGTATGCTTTAAATTTTAACTCCTAGAGGGCAAAATACATTTTTAAAGAAAAACAAAGAACCATATGTATTTCACTTTTATTTTAGTGGCGTGGTATATTATCCCTCCTAGTTATTTCTAATCTTTCAAAAATTAATACCTGTTTTTGTAAAATTAGATGACGTTGTTCTCACAACTCTTTAAATTTACTAAAAATTGGTGAATCTCACATTTATTAAGAGTAAATTTTGTGTGATACCTCGATGCCTTAATTAATCATTTTAAAAATGAATATTCATGCTTGGTATTAGGTCATTACATTAGAGCGCTAGGATAATTTTCCTTCTGAATCTTGTGCACAATTTGATTGCTTATACACACACACGAATCTTTGATTTCTAAAAAAAAAAAAAAAACAGTCAGTCAAAACAAATTATCACTACTTCCCTAAATCATGTGAAGTGTGCCAGCAATTTGGAGGTTATTTTTATCAAGCCCAAGTTCCATCTGGGTGGCTATACCTCTACTCAATGAGCCGTGTTCTAGCTGAGATGACTTGATTTCAAAGAAGAGAAAATTAAACTAACACAACCAAAGCCCTACTTTCTTCGACTGGTATTCTATCCAAACTGCCTCTCTCTACTTATACACATGTGTCCTGAGCTAGCATTTCCAGCAATCAGTTATTTGGTATTTTATCTCTTAGTTCAAATTCTCACTGCAAGGGATCTCACTGATCACTTGCTAAAGGAGGGAGAGAAAACACAACATATCAAGTGCTCCCTCCTGAACCAATCAGTTTGCATCTGGATTGGCTTTTTGTGGTCCTCTAAGCAACATCTGCCACACATCAAAGTCATATGGGTTGGCAAACACTTGAAATGTGCCTATCAAAGGTGAATAAACTATACTACAATTTAAAAACTCTTTTTTGTCCTGCATAATGTGATAGTTTGCTCTCAATCAGTATGGACTATGTTTACACAAGAAGGGGACTTTTAGAACTCATCTGGTTTACCAAATCAATGGCAATCAGATCTGATAATAAGGCACTGGTAATTCAAGCTGAAATAAGAGTTTTGTAATTTTTGTAGCACTTATAATTTATAGCACTTATTTCACATTTTATACCCTAATTTCAATGTTTATCTAATTTGTGTGTATGATTTTACAAATTTACTACCTGCTATTTTACAGTAAGGATTAAATCTTATGCCTATATTTGTGTAAAACATACTTTTGGCAATAAATACCCACTAATTAATGCACTCATCATGAGATATGTTGGTGACTATTTACAAGCCTTTTGTCTGCCTTTTAAGTAATTCTCATTTCTTCCTTCAACTCTGTGGTGTTTTTTTATGGGAAACCGTCTCTAATTCTAAGTAGTAAATTTTCTTCTACTTACATTTATATGTGCTTTAATTATGTTCATAAACAATAGTGAGATTTATAGGATGTATCATATCAACAATTAAGTAAACTATAGTGTCCCCTGGCTCATTTAAAAATGGTTTTTAATATATCATCATGATGCAAGTTAATGTCATAAAGAACGCTGGGGAATGATATCACTGCTTCAGGAAAAGAAGTGCTTATTTAGACAATAATCAGTATGAGAAAGAAAACACAAAGATAAATTACACGATTATATCTGAGACCTTTGAAGCCAGGAAAGAAAAGTGAAGGTATTATAGGAAGAATATAGGACATAGTGAAGGGCATCAGAATGAAATATATGACAAATGGCCTTGATAATTCTGTACCTAAAAAATAGAATATTTTGAACAATAGCACCAAACTTCCCTTTTTGTGTAGATTTTTTCCTGAGGTGCAAGATTTCCTCCTGCCTCCTCTTTACCCTCCTAGTTCAAAAAATAATTTTTAAAATTCTTTCTTTCTTTCTTTCTTTCTTTCTTTCTTTCTTTCTTTCTTTCTTTCTTTTTCTTTCTTTCTTTCTTTCTTTCTTTCTCTTTCTTTCTTTCTTTCTTTTTCTTTCTTTCTTTCTTTCTTTCTTTCTTTCTTTCTTTCTTTCTTTCTTTCTTTCTTTCTTTCTCTCTCTCTCTCTCTCTCTCTCTCTCTCTCTCTCTCTCTCTCTCTTTCTTTCTTTTTCTTTCTTTCTTTCTTTCTTTCTTTCTTTCTTTCTTTCTTTCTTTCTTTCTTTCTT
>CAUYRT010102886.1:0-45986 GCA_963574885.1 Lepilemur ruficaudatus | reverse complement strand
CCTCTGCCTCAGCCTCCCGAGTAGCTGGGACTACAGGCATGTGCCACCATGCCCGGCTAATTTTTTCTGTATATTTTTAGTTTTCCAATTAATTTCTTTCTATTTATAGTAGAGACGAGGTCTCACTCTTGCTCAGGCTGGTTTCGAACTCCTGACCTTGAGCGATCCGCCCACCTCGGCCTCCCAGAGTGCTAGGATTACAGGCGTGAGCCGCCGCGCCTGGCCTATCATCTTCTTTTTTTAAAAATTTATATTATACCCTAGGGAATGTGTACAAAGAATGAAGGCGTGTACCTGTCACCAGGCTGGGGGTTGCAGCTGGCCCCTTCCCCCGTCTCCCTGGGCACCACTGTGTTTTTGGCTATCGTTAGTGCTTTAAGACAAAAAGATGCCTCTGGCTGGAATGTCGGGGTACCTGTCCTGTCCTGAGCCTCTGGGCTGCACAGCCTCCCACACCTGAGGAGGGAGGGGAGATGGTTCGCAGGAGGGCGAGGGTTTGGTCACCATGGGGTCTGGCCTGGGCCCTCTTCCCAGCCTGGCCCACCTGTGAAGGGACAGTGGCGGAAACACAGAATCCAGCATGTGGAGACACCCCGCAGCTTCTGCCCTGGCTGCCCGGGGCTAATTGCCCGACTTTCTTGTTTCATGCTCGCGCCCTGCTCTGCGACACCCTGGTATTGACACTCACAGGGTCTGTTTTCCTCATTTGCTACCTGCTTTGGTGCCTTGTGAACTCAAACTCGGTGTGTTTGCAGCACCTCCGCGTCCTCTCTGAAGTGCACGTTTTTGGTCATCGATTCCGTCCTACCAGTGTCACAAACGTGGAGTCAGTGCTGACCCTCTTCTCTGTGGTGGCCGGGGCGGGGCTGTAGGTGTGCCTGGTGGTGCCCACCTGCCGGGTCTGGGATTCCACATCCGTCGCCCTCGCGCTCACTGCCACAGACTTGTAGGACCGACCGTCTTAGGATTCCTTAAGTTTTTGCCTGGGGAAGCAGCCTTCTATTGTGGGGTTTAATTTTATTTATTTATTTTTCTTGAGACAGAGTCTCACTCTGTTGCTGGGGCTAGAGTGAGTGCCGTGGCGTCAGCCTAGCTCACAGCAACCTCAAACTCATGGGCTCAAGTGATCCTCCTGCCTCAGCCTCTCAAGTAGCTGGGACTACAGGCATGTGCCACCATGCCCGGCTAATTTTTTTTTTTTTTTGGTATATATTTTTAGTTGGCCAATTAATTTCTTTCTATTTATAGTAGGGACGGGGTCTTGCTCTTGCTCAGGCTGGTTTCAAACTCCTGACCATGAGCGATCCGCCCGCCTCGGCCTCCCAGAGTGCTAGGATTACAGGTGTGAGCCACCGCACCCGGCTAATTTTGTTAAAGATTTACTGGGCAAAGGACTATGTGTCTCTACTCAGCATCGTTTCAGATCTTGGAAGTGAACGGTTGCCCCCGACGGCTTGTGTGCTGTTGTCTCACGCTCTGTGTCTGTCCTTAGGTGCACATCCTCCACCCACCGCTGGTTCCAAACAAGTACCGCGCCCTCCTCATGGACTACGTCACGCTGGCCAAGACGCGCCTGGCTGACCTCAAGGCAAGTCCATGGTACTCCACACCTGCTCCTGAGACCTGTCCTGGCAGAGACCAGCATCTTCATTTTCATGTTCTTGTTCCGTCTCTTCTCTGAAGGTTTCTGTGGAAAACATGGGGCTCTACGAGGATGTGTCATCAGCTGGGGACGTTCCAGAGGTAATGCCTTGAGGCTGCCCTGCGGGGTCTCAGTCATGCTCAGTGCTCACCAAGTGCGGGTCCAGTCTTCCCTGACTCTCAGTGCAGCATTTCAGCCTAGTGCAGTGAGGCAAAAGTTCTGGAGGTGTTTTGTTCTGAGATATCCTACACTGGGTGTGTTCCCCTCAGGAGAAAGTGCCTGGTACAGTGTCCTTTTAGGTCTGTTTATGTGGGGTTGAATGGAAGAGTTGGTCTGTGTTGCTTTCTGGGAATTACAGAAAAGTGTTAACTTTGTAAGCTAAAGGTCGTCAGATGGCTATGTGGTGTGTGTCTGTCAAGGGTAAAAACAACCTTTTGTAATTTTTAAGACCCTTTTACTTTGAGGTTGTGAATCGCTGAAGACCACCTATGGATGCTGTTAAAGTGCTAGGTGAAAATGTTTAATGCAATCTTCCATTGGAAATTCATTGCTGTTCCTAAGTTGCCATTTCGTAATCTTTCTAAATCTCAAAAATTAAGTCTCCACTTCTTCCCATCTGGAAATCTTTTTATTTTTTAATTTAGTTTTTTAGTGATGAGGTCTTGCTTTGTTGTACAATGGTGTGATTGTAGCTCACTGCAGCCTCGAGCTCCTGAGTTCAAGCGATCCTCCCACCTCAGCCTCCCAAGTGTGCCACCATGCCTCGTTAACTTTTTGTGGAGACAGGGTCTTGCTCTGTTGCCCAGGCAGGTCTTGCACTCCTGGCCTCAAGGCGTCCTGCCTCGGCCTCCCAGAGTGTTGGAGTTACAGGCATGAGCTGCCATGCCCAGCCAGTTTGAGCCTTCTCAGGGTAGAAGACAGCAAGTGTAATCCCCCTTTCCATGTTTTGCTGGCATTTGGGGAATTTACATGTATGTCCTGGATCCTTGCTGTGTGTCGGTCATGTCAGCCTTTGCCTTTGATTTGTGCTGAGAATCAGAATAATTGCAACAAAGAGGCGGCTGGTGCTGGCCTCATCTGCTCACTTTCTTTTTTAAACCTTCTGTTCTTTCAACCCCCTTCCTCCCTGTGTGCGAACCAGCCCCACAGCCAAGCACCGCAGGATGTTGAAAAGGCCATCACAGTGTTTGAACACACAGGCAGAATCCCGGTCACGGTCATGGAGGCCAGGTAGGCCAGATCATGGAGGCCAGGTAGGCCTCTGGTCGGGCTGTCCAGAGTGCAGCTGGTGGCTGCAGCACACCCAGACTCTACTGTTACAGCTGTCATCGTGGGGGCTCTCTTGAGTGTGTCCTTAGCCACGTAATGAGGGTGGTCACTGTCTATTCATGGAGAGGCAGGAGTTGGGGGCAAAAAGGACACAGCAAAGACCCTGCCCTTGGGGGGCACAGAGTGATGTGGAGAGCTGTGCTTTTGCTGGGAAACATGTTTTCTTCTGTAAAAGCATGTGGCGCCCTTCTACCCTGAAACAGCTGACAGGTGGTATTGACTGAGTCTGCACCATGGGAGGGGAGACATTGGGCTCACAGTTCCATAACAGTGATTTTTTTTTTTTAATTTATTTCAACGTACTACAGGGGTACAAATGTTTAGGTTACGTATATTGCCCTTGCTCCACCTGAGTCAGAGCTTCAAGCGTGTCCATCCCCCAGATGGTGCGCACTGCACCCATTAGATGTGTGTATACCCATCCCCTCCTCCCCGCGCCCACCTGCCCAACACCTGACGAGTGTTGATTTTTTTATTAATACTTTCTTGGTGACCAATCTGGAGCCATCACAGAGAGTTGAATAGCGAAACTATATTCAATTCCTGTGATCCTCAAACATCTTAAATTCTGGTGGCTGCCAGTGTGGTAAACTGGTTCCACTTCCCAGGATTTTGAGGTCAGCTCCCAGGAGAATGCCCAGAATGGATCTAAGGCCACCCTCATGGTCTTACGTGGCCCAGGTTCCAAGGCCAACCCCAGGGGCATGCAGAACGTGGCCCAGGTTTCCTGGGATGCCGGGTGTGGCCAGCACAGATTGCTCTGTGCATGACACGGCCCAGAACAGCGGAAAAGAAGATAGGATCATGATGAAACATCAGCCTTGAAATGAAAAGAGCCACCGTGGTGCCACCCTCTGTGGAAGCTGCCTTTCGTTGTTGTTTTTCTTTGTTTTAGAGACAGGCTTACTCTCTGTCACCCAGGCTGGAGTGCAGTGGCATAACCATAGCTCACTGCCGCCTCCAACTTCTGGCTCAAGGGATCCTCCTGCCTGGGTCTCCTGAGTAGCTGGGACTGCAGGCGCCACCTGCCCGGCCCTTCTCGTTAGTTCATGAAGGCGTCATCTGCTTTTCTCTGTTGTAGCATATTCAGGAGGCCCTACTACCTGTCTCACTTTCTCCCTGCCCTGCTCACACCTCGAGTGGTAAGTGTGTCTCCACGCGTTCACGACCAGAAAGCAGGAACGTTCCCTGCCAGTGTCTCACTGGGCTCTCTCTCTCCTCACAGCTCCCGAAAGTCCCTGATGCCCGAGCAGCCTTTATAGAGTCCCTGAAGAGGTATGCCCGAACCTCAGGAGGAAGGATTACTCTGTTTCCAGTGGTTTCCAGTGGTTTTGATAATGCAAAGAATTATGATTCTTTTCTAGAGAAATGTATTTTATTACTAATATGTTTTATTTACAAAATGTTGGCTCAAAAATTATGTTATGATTTTTAAAAGAAAATTGATTGATTTTGAATATCACTACTTAGCATTGTTCTTTAATGAACTTTTAGGATGATTGGTCTGGGATTAAAAAAAGATAGCATTTTGCTAAATAACCATCATGTTATTTAAACAAAGAAGGAAAAATAGCCTGAGAAGGCCTCACACTGAAAAATCTTAAGATAGACCTGGGTTCTTATGAGAATATGAGGTTGTATCCCAGCTCACTTGCACTGTGGGCTTCCAGTAGCAAAAAGTTGGAAACTATGAATCCTGTTTTCCAGTGAAACTTATAAAGTGTTTGCGCCTCTAAGAAGATTCAAAGGAGAAAGAGCCTAGAAAGTAAAAATCTGGTTTTTTTTTATCCCTGGGATCCTTATTTTTATGTTTTTGTTATAAAATATTTCAAATGTATACAGAAGTACAGAGACCAATTTTAAAAACACCCATGTCCCCCTATCCATGTTGCTGCTATCTTTTTTTTTTTTGAGACAGGGTCTCACTGTATGGCCCAGGCTGGAATGCAGTGGCACCATCATACCTCACTGTAGCCTCGAACTCCTGGGCTCAAGTGATCCTCCTGCCTGAACCTCCCAAAGTGCTGGGACTTACAGGCGTGAGCCACCGCGTCTGGTCTTAACAAAATATTACAGATACAGCTGAAGCCCCGTTAGTCTAACTCCCTAATCCCGGGCCCCGTTTTCATCTCTAAGGAAACTATTATCCTAAAGTTGGCGTAGAATTCCTTCCTCTGTATTTTGATTCCTTTGTTACGTATTTGTAAATCATGTATGTATATTTACATTTATGCACACATCAGTCTTGTACGTGTGTTTCACATGGAACTGATGTAGTGTGTGTTCTACAGTTTGTGTTTTCACACTCACTGTGTATCTTTTTATTTATTCAGATCTTTTAATAGTGTTTTGTGATTTCTCTTTATAAAAATTTTGTGCGTCTTTTGTTAGATTTACTACTAAGTACCAGGTTGTGTTGCTATTGTGAACAGCATTTTATTTCTTGTTGATTTCTTTGATTAGTTGTTGCAGAGGTGTAGGTAGTCTGGTATCCAGCAACTGCTGAACTTAGTTCTAGTTGTTGGGTTGTGGATTTTCTTGGATTTTCTCTATAGATAATCACATTGTTTAGAAGAACAGCAGTTTGTCTCTTTTATTCTAATTTTTATACCTCTTAATTTTTGTCTTATTGGGAAGGACTTTCAGTTTAATATAGAATTTACAGGAGTCATAAGCTGGCATCTTGTTTCTTACTAAAATAGGAATACTAAATGTGATATTTGCTTAGTTTGTTTTATGTATACCCTTTATTGTATTGAGAAAATTCTCTTGGCTGGGCATAGTGGTTTATGCCTGTAATCCTAGTACTCTGGGAGGCTGAGGCAGGAGGATTGCTTGAGCCCAAGATTCTGAGGCTGTGGTGAGCTATGATGATGCCACTATACTCAACCCAGGGTGACAGAGTGAGATTCTGTCTCAAAAAAAAAAAAAAGGAAATTGACGCCCCCTCCTGACTCACCCCCCTTTCAAAATAAAAATAAAATAGAATGAAAATTTAAAAGGAAAAGAAAATTCTTTCTTGTTAATTTTCTAAGGACTTTTAGTGTGAATTAATGCTCTGTCTGCATCTCTAAAGATGACCACGCAGTTCTTTAGTCTGTGAACATAATAAGAGTACATGGATCCTTCCACTGTTGAACTGTCTTTGCTTTTCTGGTGTGCCTGCTACTTGGTGATGATTTTTGTTCTATAAACTGCTGGGTTTGATTCACTGACACTTGCCGTGGGGTTTTTGCATCTGTCTGTAATTCTGTACGTGTCTTGGCCACTTTGGCATCGAGGCCCCAGCACCGCACAGGATGAATGGGCGGCTTTCCTGTTCTCTGAGACAGGTTTGACCTGGGCTGTGTGTCCCTTGAGGTCTGATCAGACTTGGCTGCGAAGTGATCTGGCCCTCGTGTCTTTTCTGAGGCACAGACTTTGGTGCTGACTCGGTTTCTTGAATCCTTACTAGAGTTTAGCCAGATTTTTTATTTCTTCTTGAATCTGTTTTTTTTGTGTTTCTAGAAAACTGTATAATGCCCGTGTCCTTGTTACAAGACCTTTTACAATTCTGCATGTTTTTAATGACATTGAATGTTTTTCTTAGTGTTACTCATTAAAAGTAATTTAAATTCAGTTTTCGAATTTGGAAATTATCAAAAATTGAGTGAGATAAATAAAAATAATTTATAATCTCACTGCCCAGTGGTAACCACTGTGTTTAAAAGTCTAACCTCCCAGTTACTAATATGTGATTAATATGACTTATTCCGAAACAGTACCATTTAAATCAATATATGTACATTTTTAATCATATATATGGTTTTTTCCCTTAAAATAGGACCATACTGTACTGTAAAATGCCTCCTGTAAAATAGGACTACACAGTGTTGTATTAATATAATTTATTCAAACTGAATATATTTTTATTTATAATAATTTTTGGAATTCTAAATTTCAGAATTTGAGTCATAGTTGACTTGATTTTATTGTCTCCTTCTGACTCAGAGCAGATAAGATCCCCCCATCTCTGTACTCCGCCTACTGCCGCGCCTGCTCCGCTGCTGAAGAGAAGACTCCAGAAAGTAAGGTTCACGGCTGCCCACCTGCCTCGCCTGTGCCCTGCATCTCCCCGATCATGGGCTCCTGCGGCCGTGAGCTCGTGTGTACGATGGCGCCGGCTGGGGCCAGTGTGCTGGATTCAGAGGGGTCCCCGCCCCCAACAGCACAGGCCAGTTGGCGTGGGAGGGGCTGGCTCAGGCTGCTGTCCCTGCAGGTCCTGCGAAGTCACCTGGCGTAGCACTTTCTAGCATGTGCTGTGTGCAGCACGAAGTCCCACTTTATGATCCGCCATCTCTGTTTGTGCCTGGCTGAGGCCGGGATGTGTTTTCTGTGTGCCTGTCCCATGCCTCGGTCTGAGGTCCAGGTGCCCTCTCGGCCTGTGCCCTTGTGCTGAAGTTTGGCCGTGGAGTGGGTGCATCGCTTTCTGACCATTTGGACAGTTCCATTAGCAGTGTGAGCCAGGGTTCTGTAGGGACCGCAGTGCAGATGAGGTCAGGTCTGTGAAACTGAATCAGTGACATGCCCATGCTTGGGGCAGCTGTGCTTGCCACACTTTCTTCCTGGTGCCGGAGGCTCCCGACTCACCAGGGCAACAGGGAGAGGCTGTCAGGAGGGGCCTGGCCCCTGTTGCTGCCGTGCTTGTGTTTGACGTCTGTAGGGCCAGGTAGGCTGAGTGGGACTTTTCTAATTGTAGCCCTGTTTTCCAGTTCTGTTTGCCAAAACCCCTCCTTTCACAAGCTTAGAAAATTTTCGACAACCATGGAGACCCAGGAAACTGCGGTGGGCAGAGAATGAAGGTCCCTGGCCTCTCGCCTGGACCAGTACTGGAGCAGCTCACGGCTGCGCTGGGAAGTTGTGGGTGCTGTGTCCACCGGGGAGGAGGAGGGTCCACTCCTGGGAGCTGTGCTCCTCAACCCCTGGGCCTTCCCAACTGCTTGAATCCTAGTTTGGGGGACTTGCAGTGTTTTCTCATGATTTGTCTGATAGAGCTTAGGAGCAGAACCTTAGAGCCTGTGGGTTCTAATTTCATTTTGGGTGAGACCCGCATGTGCTGTGGTATGATCTTATGCTTGTGTCTCCACAGCCCCAGAACTTGAACTTGTTTTGCTTTTAAAACATGGGGAGTATCTTCCTTGTTGTGTTGAAAATGGTGTGTTGTAGGTTTAAGCAAATGTCTTTTGCACATTTGCAATCGGGTCTAGTCTTTTTATAGTAAATCTATGCAGTGTTTGTTGTGCACAGGTCATTGTCTCTCAAATGCTAATTCTCCGTCTTCTTTCACGTCCTGTTGTAGGAAGCATCACCGTGTTATTTAGCAGTTCAAGGAGCAGGGACTAACCCTGATGTGTGACTCTGCCCTCACCCTCCAGCTGTGTCTTGGTCTTTTCCCTCCACGCCTGTGCTTTTCATGGCTGTGATGCTGTTCGCAGAACCATTTTTTTCCTTAAGCATTATAAATGTTTTAATTTCTGAAATGATAGTATCTACCATCAGAGAGGGGAGTCCATCTGCCTCCTCTAGACTCCAGCACCCCATTCGCTGTGGGAATGAACAGTTCCGTCTTCAACTGGGTGTAGTTTCCCTTTCCGTGATGCAGAGTCCTGTTACGTGTGTTTCCCACCTGGCCTAACTGTTGAAATTGCCCACCCCTCTCAGATGCAGCCCCAGGAGCGAGGACAGAACCCGGCTGTGCTGAGGAGGCCCTGGGACGGCTCGCAGCTGCGCTGGGAGAGCTCAGAGCCTGCATGAGAGACCCCGACCGATACGACGGTGAGCTGAGCACAGGGCTCGTGTCTGAGCGTGTGCACCTGTGGGTGGAGTGTGGTCCAGCCTGCGGTGGTTAGACTTGACCGTGGGCTGACGGGTGTTGAAGGCGCTGCCTTCTTTCAGAGACAGCGGACACGGGTCCCACCCGAGCTGTCACAAACCCTTGGCAGAAGATGGATGTTCTGCTGTTTGGCATCTGAGCAGGGCAGATGATGGAGAAAGGAAGGAGAGAAGTTAGGAGGACGTGTGGCTTTCTTCCTCACCCTCTCTGCCTTAGTAGATGTAACATCACACACGTGGCATCTCACCCTATGATCCTGCTTCCATACGACTGTTCCGTAAGACAGGCAGCGCACGAGTCTGCCTGCAGTCAGACACCAGCGCCAGAGCACCTGCCGCTCCACAGCAGCGACACACTTTCAGAGTGTCATTGCGATGCATGCAGAATCTAAAATGAATCAGCCATAGTTTTACTGAGTAGCTGTAATAGTTTTATATTTATTATCAATTGATTTCGTTCAAACCAAGACTGAAGTATTGGCACGGCTTCCTTAGCGTGGCTACCCGGCTGGGGCGTGGCAGCCGTGAGTGCCACGAGCTCCCCCTTCAAGGCGGTGCTCGCACAGAAGGTGGTGTTTGGGGATGTTGAGGAAAAGTTCCAGTGTTTAATCAAAAGATTGATAAACGTCAGAGCTGCCCTATTTCTAAAAGCAACAGAGATTTTTCACGTGTAAATGGCGTAGCTGGGCCCACGTGTTGTGGTCTCTGGATCGCTGGTGTCGCAGAGGCTGTGTAGATGCGGAGCCTCTGGCGTGTGCTCAGATGGATGTACGGTGCTTGGGAGAGCTGGCCTGGGGTTTCAGACGGAGAAGATAAATGGGAGGTTTGTACTGGTGCAGGAATGTGTTGGCCCGTCAGGTGATGAGGGAACGGCAGTGGGTGGACGCCAGGCCCCATTCTGCCGTCAGCACGTGCCCAGGGCCTCAGGGCTGGGGTCCCAGCGTGTTCATGACCCCACCGGCAGCATGGAAAACACTTGCCTCCCTGCTGCCTGACAGCAAGTAGCGCAGGGTTGGTGGAGAGCGTCACACCTGGAGGGAGGCGGGGGCTCCCCTGCGGGTCGCAGCCCCATGCACCTCTCCAACCACATTTTCCTTACCCGACTTGTGTCTCGTTTGCAGTGATATCTGCTCAGATGGCAATGATTTCTGAAAGACTGGGCGCTGCCTTGCGTCACGGTAAGGATGATGGCAGCTGTGAGATGTCAAAGGTTCGGCTCAGCATCATCTCTCCGAAACTCAAGCAGCAGGATCAGGAGGTGGGTGTGAGTGCCTTTGAATACAGTTCCAGGGGCTCAGCTGTTTCTCAGATCATGCAAAAAGCACTAAATGTACACAGTCTTCTTGATGCATGTTTGTTTTGCTAGGTAAACTGTACATGTTGAAATCAGATGTCCAGGGTCTGGGTGGTATGTGCCAGGGTCGGTCCGTTCTACCCCAGCCTTTCTGTGTATGGAGAACTCTTTTCACATTGTTAGTGAAGAATATGTGACAAAGGCCGTTTGCAGCCCCAAAGCCTAAAATTGTATTTTTTGGCTCTTAACAGACTTGCTAATGCCGCTCACTAGTGTAAGGTTTTGTGATTGGAGATAATAATGACAGTTGGCCCGTTCTAGTTCTGGGATTTGGGGAGGGGTCCTTGGTGCCGACATGTGTTGTTTTCTCCCCAAACGCAAGCCTGTCTTGCGGTTCTGTCTGTGAAGCAGAATCGCGGTGTCGGTGGTGTGAATGGAACTTCAGGGTCATTTTACATTGCTCGGGTCCATGGGATACCTTCTCAGGATCGTGTCTCTCCAGGTGGCGGATCTCCTGCTGACATCTTTCTGTCAGAACCTGATGGCGGCCTCCAGCTTTGCACCCCCAGAGAGGTAAAGGCTCAAAAGTCTCATTGAGTGGTTTGACCTGCTCTGGGTGCCTCTTCCTGCTGTGCTGAGACCGTGGGCCCGGGGGGAGCTCTGCCGGGCAGTGCTGAGTCCTACATGTGGGGATGCGGTGGGGGTGGAGAGTCACCATGGAAGCTGGTCATCATGGGGAACGACCTGGTTTCTTGCTGGGGCTCCTGAGCTGGGGCTGCCCACTGGGGCATGTGCAGGGCTGAGAGTGGCCGGCGCTGACGGTGCCAGGGCTGTCCATGCAGGCAGGGCCCCTGGGCCACCCTGTTCGTGAGGACCATGTGTGGGTGCTCGCTGCTGCCAAAGGTGCTTTCCCGGCTCTGCCAGCTGCTCCACCTCCAGGTAGGCACCTGCTTCCAGCTTGTCTTTAGTGCCTCAGGTCCTTCCCGCTGGGAGGTGGCTGTCCGCTCTGCCACTGGCCCTCACTTTCCTTTCAGGGCCCGAGCCTGAGTGCCTCACATGTGCTGGGGTTGGCTGCTCTGGCTGTCCACCTGGGTGAGTCCAGATCTGCGCTCCCGGAGGTCGATGTGGGTCCTTCTGCCCCTGCTGGGAGCCTTCCCTTCCCCGACCTGCTCGACAGCCTCCTGACCTGCAGGACGAGGGAGTCCTCGCTCTTCTGCCTGAAGTAAGCCACCACCCTTGCCCAGTCACGTTCTCCCTCCTCTCTCAAGAAAAGTAGCATGTGGTCACTAGATCAAATTGGAAAACACAGGCCTGCAGAAAACCGTACCACCCCCCAGAGAGTCACTTGTTAGCGTTTAGTTTATATCCTTTTGGGACTTCATTTTGTGTGTGATGTGCGTGTTTGTTTTTCTGTTTATAAAAATGGGATCATATTGCTTACTAAACTGCTGAAATTAACATTACTAAAATTAGTAACAGACTGTCAGTGTCTTTCCACATCATTGTTGTCCTTCCATGACCTGGGAGCTGCTTCTGTCCTGGGGTTGTCTGGCAGTCAGTTGAACCAGTTCCCTGTGGTTGGGTTTTGGGTTTCCCGGCACTCAGCAGGCACGCAGCGTGCACTGTCTTTCCAGAGTGACTCAAGGAAACCACATGGTCAGAAAGTAAACTTGCAGGGTTTGAAACGCTCGTCCTAGCAGGTTGGGTCTAGTCCTATGTCTAGTCCACATGTGCTCACTGGGCCCCGTCTCCACAGGGCCCCTTGACAGCACCCGGGGCCTCTGCAGCCCCTGGGACTGTGCAGGGCGGGGATGGGCTCGCGGCCAGACAGAGGCCAGGAAACTCTGGTGGGAGTTGGTAGCTAGGACTGGGACCAGCTCCTGGGCTCTTTGAGCAGAGCTAAGCCAGGTTAGGCCAAGAGCACCGTCACGATGCCCAAGAGACCCTGTGGGGGCCAAGTGGGAGTTGGCTTTACAACAGGGTCTGGGCGGAGGCACCGACAGGGGGGCTCTGAGAAGAGGTGTAGGAAGTGTACACGGAGGTGACAGCCTGTGCAGGCTGCCCAGCCACCACATGTGGACCTCAGGCAGCAGGCGCTCAGCACCACCGGGGTGTAGGATGGTCCAGCCCCTCCCGGGAGCTTGGCAACACTGACGGCCCTGAGGAGTGGGGCCTTGCCAGCCCCAGAGCCCAGAACACCCAGTGCTGGATGTCTGCCTCTTTGCAGCGGTGACACAAGACAGCCATGCGTCGAGGTTGGGAGCTCTGGAGGGGCATCACCAGCAACTGGGGAAGGAAGGGAAGGGGCCTCTGGATATGTGTGCAATTAAAAAGAGCAATGTGCTGAGCTGTGCATCTCATACTGCCTCTTACTTAAGAAGGGAAGAGGAGTAACATGTACAGTTGTGTTTGTAAAAGACACCCCAGGACACTAAGAATATCGCAGCAGTGATCTGTGTTGGTAATGGTCATTTTAATTGCACCTTTGCCTGTGGACTCTGATTCTGATGTTCCCTGGTTACAAGTCAGAATTGACTGTTCACGCGGGTACCGATTGTTCCACTGTTACTTCCTTCCGTGTGGATCATCTTGTTTTCCCTTCGCCTGGTACTCGGGAGTGTGTCTTGCTTTCCTGCCGGCACATTAGGAGAGGATGCAGGGGCTGCCTGCGTGCGGACCTGGTGGCACCCAAGGGTAGCAGCAGGTGGCCTCTGCACCATCCACGTCACCTTCCTTACCTTCCCCGGGCCCCGGGTCAGTTCTGTCCTCACTCATCCTCACCCAGCTCCACGGCCTGTCTTGTGGGCAGTGCTGCACGTGCGGCGGAAGCTGCTCTCTGCACAAACACGTCATCATCTCAGAAACACGCACATGCTTTTCTCTGTAGTTTTTGTTTTTTTTAAATTTTTTTCCGTGTCATCCTTGGCGCAGGGGCCATGCTGAAGCGAGCACATCTTCTCTGTAGTTCTGCAGACTTCTGTTACACCACTGCACGCAGCACACCTTGGCTAGAGGTGCCTGTGCCTCCTCCCTAGCTGCGCCTCTCATGGGGCGTCCTCCCACCACTAGGAGCCTGGCCAAGCCTGGCCACACCCTCTCGGTTCCTTTTGCTTCTGGGGTGTTTCTCCACACACATGCGCACAGGGAAACACACATGTGTGTTTGCATATGGTTCGAGTGCTCGTGTGTTGCCTCATGTCTGTCTTCAGCGTGGCAGGAACTCATGGAGGCTATGGCTCCAGCTTGGGAGATTCTCCTGTCGTGGATGAGCCCATGTGAGGCTGCAGGAAGGTTTTCTAAACAGCACTGACGCTCGGACTGTCTGGTTTAGGATGCACTAAACTCGATTTTGCGGAAGTCACACTTTTCTTTCATGCCTTATCATATGTGGATTACGTTTATATATTATTTTTCTATTTTCAGGTTTTGTACAGCGGCCATTTCTTATTCTTTGTGCAAATTTTCTTCCCAGTCACATGATGTTTTGTGCAGTTGTTTGCCTCTGGGCCTCATAAAAAAGGTAGGTTCACTAGGTTCCTATTTCCATTCTTCTCTGAACCACATGGGCAGAGGTCTTCGCCACCTCAGCATTTTCCTCGGCGTGCGGTTCTGTCACGTCTGATGCTGTCTCATCTCCGTGGGCTGCCTCACACACCGACGGCAGAAGGCCGCCTTTTCTTCCTGTTCCAGTTTGAACTGGAGCTGTAAGATGATAAGCATCCCCCCTTTTTAAAAGAAATAGATATTGATATTTATAGAATAGGCAATTTCTTTTTCTTTTTTTGAGACAGAGTCTTACTCTGTCGCTTGGGCTAGAATGCTGTGGTGTCATCATAGCTCACTGCAGCCTTGAACTCCTAGGCTTAAGCCATCTTCCTGCCTCGGCCTCCCCAGTAACTGGGACTACAGTTGCATACCATGATGCCTGACTAATTTTTCTATTTTTAGTAGAGATGGAGTCTCGCTCTTGCTCAGGCTGGTCTCGAACTCCTGAGCTCAAGCGATCCTCCTGCTTCAGCCTCCCAGGGTGCTGGGATTACAGGAGTGAGCCACCATGCCCAGCCTAGAATAGGTAAATTAAAAGATAAGTATTTGTAAAAAGTATGTTTGCATTTATAGAAGAATTCTAAATCCTTTCCTCTAATGAGTGCAAGATGAGTATTATAAACCCCTAAATGTCAAAAGTGAAGGTAGGCCGGGCGCGGTGGCTCACACCTGTAATCCTAGCACTCTGGGAGGCCGAGGCGGGAGGATCGCTCAAGGTCAGGAGTTCAAAACCAGCCTGAGGAAGAGTGAGACCCTGTCTCTACTAAAAATAGAAAGAAATTAATTGGCCAACTAAAAATATATAGAAAAAATTACCCGGGCATGGTGGCACATGCCTATAGTCCCAGCTACTTGGGAGGCTGAGACAGAAGGATTGCTTGAGCCCAGGAGTTTGAGGTTGCTGTGAGCTAGGCTGACGCCATGGCACTCAACTGTAGCCTGGGCAACAGAGCGAGACTCTGTCTCAAAAAAAAGTGAAGGTAAAGTTACAATGCAAACCAGTGATATCCTTTTGTAGAGTTACAATGAACATCTCTTGTGTATAAAGTAGTGGTTTTCAATTGCAGGTTTCACACTGGAATCAACTGAGACTCCTGTCTTTCAAGTTCAGATTCCTGGTCCTGTCCAGACAAATTGAGTCAGAACCGGGCGCAGCCCCTGGAGATCCAGGGTGCACCTGCACTTCCCAGTCAGTTACTGTGAGGAACTTAGTAAAGAAAGCGTGGAGTGGAGACTCGGAGAGACCTAGCACTCTCCCCCTTGGCTTCACCAGTCAGGGGTTGGGTCCCTTGAGCACCTACAACTCAGTGTTTCTTAGGAAGAAAGTCTAATCCCTAATAAGCAGTGACACACAAACTAACATGTAATTGATAAAGCACTTCACTGGCCCTGTTGTCATACTTTTTAGTGGAAACACCCAGGGACAGATGGTTCTGCTACGGCAGAACTGCAACGGCCCCAGCCCTGAGGGCAGCTCTGACCCAGCAATCCTGCTTCTAGACTTTTATTTAACCCAAGGAAACAGTCAGGTGCCCTGCGGATGGGCTGTTTCTAGCTGTGTCTCTGTTTCAGTTTCAGTTCCTCATGTTCAGATTGTTCTCAGAGACCCGAGAACCTCCCTCCCAGGAGGACACAACTGGCCTTCCCTGGAGTCCCATGTGCCTCACTCCTGCAGACTGGCAGAGAGCCGCGCTCTTGCTGTGGAGACAGAGCACTTTCCGAGAGCTGCTGAAGGAGAAAGACTTGCACGTAGGTCCCGCCCGGCCCTGACTCTGGGTCCATATGAGCACTGTCTCCCCAGAGGTGAGGTCTTTATTGAAATCACCGGCTTCATGTGCAGCTGTTAAGAAATGGTACAGAAAGACCATGCCACGCTCTACCCAGTTTCTCCCAAGAGTAACTTTTAAAGACATATCTGCACGGCACCAAGATGTGGACCTGGCTTCTCTGAGCTGCCCTGCCCTCGGCATGTGCACCTGCTGCTTAGTCGTGCACGTACGTGTGTCCCGAGCAGGGTCCTGTGGCCATGGTCTTTAGCAAATGGAGAGCACTGCACAGATGTCGGTGTGTTTCTTTTTTGCACATAGTGTGAGGTTTTGAGATTAGTCCACGGGGATTTGTAGAACTGTTCTAAGAATTTTCAAACAAGAAATGTGCAGTCGTGAATATTCAAGGCGTGCTTCTCGCCTCACAACCTGTTCTTTGGTTATTCCCCTTCCTGTGCTGTTGTGCAGTGGCCCGACAGGGAACAGGTTTGCAGCTGCTGCAGGTTATCTGTTGAACCGAGGCGATTACACTCACGGTGGAGAATTTAATTTTTTTCCTTCTTAGTTTTTTCTTCCATGTCAAACGGGTAAGGTGCCAACGCTATAACCAGGTTTGAGGGAGGCACACATACGGGCGTGTGAAAACCCTGTCATCAGCGTCCCACACACCAAAGGGAGTGAGAACGTAAGGGTGCGATCTGAGCAGTTGTAGTCAGCCTCGCCGTCAGTCAGCAGTGCCGGCTTCAGCAGCACGGCAGTCCTTTCTCTCTCGGGCCACTGTGAAATGCATTTCATAAAAATGGCCTCTTTATGCTTGCAAGAAAGTGCTGCCGTCTTTGTGCTAGGGTGGTTTCATGCTAGGGAAACGGTATAAAAATAGAAATTACTCTATAAGAATATAAATTATGCTTGACAAAATAAGGTTGGTTTCCTTCCTGTGAGACCCCTTCAGCTGCAGTTTTGTTGTGACATTGTAACAGGGACACAGACCTTGTGAGATGAAATGACACCTTGTCCCTAACATGACGTGTTTGTGCCTGCACGTAAATCGCTCCTTTTCCTCTCAGTTGACTTACAGGGATTGGTTACGGCTGGAACTGGAAGTTCAGCCTGAAGTCGATGCTTTTTCAGACACGGAAAGGTCAGTGTTTAAAGGAGCTGCCCTTTAAAATGTATTGTCTTACAGCCTACATTTTGTCCTTATATCCTCATTTTAATGTCTGGCTCAACTGTGTAACTTTTGACACAATTTCAGTTGTTTATTTTATTCAAGAAACATTTGTTGAGCTCCTACCAGGTGCCAGACACTTCTAGAATATTCTAGGGGAACAGAGGGAAAGGGACAAGCCTGCCCATATGTCACTTTGTGCAGATGAGGGCTTGGACTCTACCTGGCCCCGACTGGGTTCTTGTCGAGGAGCCATGTGCCTGGGTGGGTCCCGGCCACCAGCAGGTTGGCACGTGGAAGTGGAGGAAAGGTGGGGTGAGCGCCTGGACCCCAGCAGCGCTGTGTGAGGGCGAGTGACCAGGTGGGAGCAAAAGAGGGGAGGCTGCAGGCTCTGGGGAGGTGGGCTTTGAGGCGGGAGCACCAAGAACCAGTACTGGAAGGACTGAGCCCCCGAAGGTCTTGGGCTGATGGCTGCGACATCAGAGAGGTCACACGTGCTGTTCTGGGCTCACGAGTGGGCAGCTGAGAGGGCCTTTGGGTCAAGGGCGTAGGTCAGGGAGGGAAATGTCCTCACAGATGTGGAGAGAGCTTGCCACAGCCAGCCTCGGGCCAGCATCAGCCCCTGTGCCCTGGCGCTCCTTGTGGGCAGAGAGCTCTGGGCGTGTGCGACCACCTTCCCGTACTGATGAGCACGTCCGGTTCTGGAGGGAACACGGAAATGCTAGGAAATGGAGGCGCTGGGGCAACAGAAGGAACAACAAGCTGCTTTTTCCAACAAAAGGGTATTTGCCCACATACCAGGCTGTGCCCAGTGAGCGACTTGCGTGCCGCCTACACGCTGGCTATGTCCCGTCTCGTGCAGTCCAGGGACGCTGGGGAGAGGGAGGGAGGAGGAGTGATGCTGGAATTGTGTCCAGTGTGTTCCCGAGATTTCCTTTTTTAATTACACAAGTAATACTCAGGTAGATTCCGTAGACAATGTGGATAAAGCACTTTCTCCTTGGCCCGACTGTGGTTGTGTGGAAACATTTCACCTGGGTTTATCTTTCTACATGAGTGGATCCCAGCGTCGATGGTCTGTGCTGTTTGCAGTTAGTGTGTCCTTGAGGCCTCAGCCTGTGCACACAGCTGCTCCGCTCAGTGACTCCCACCCTCCTCCGTCCCCTCGTGGTGGACCTGGGGGTGGCTCAGATATCCTGGGGTGACATATCGGCCTGTATTCGTGCAGTGGCTCCTGTTCACCAAGCTCATCAGCTGTGCTGCCAGCAGTCCCCCGACGGAGTGGCACCTGGATGGTTTGATCGTGCTTGAGGCGATTGCTGAGGTCGCCCTGAGACGAGGCCTTTCCCACAGCCTGGGCAGCCTGTCCTGCAGAGAGAGCGGCTACAGCCCTGCAGTGTGCCCAGCAGTCACTACTGCTGTGTGTTCCTCAGTGCAGGGCTTCCTGCCAAGGTTACAGAGGCCCTGGCTGTGAAGCCTTTCTCAGAATTGCTCACGCAGGGCTCACTGTTACAGACAGGACTTCCACCAGTGGGCCATCCGCGAGCACTACCTCCCTGCGCCTGCCGCTTCGGGGGGCTGTGACGGAGACCTGGAGGTGGCGTGCATGGTTCTCGTTGACGTGCTGATGGACTTCTGCCAGAGGTGAGCAGTGCAGACACGGGAAATGTCTTACTTTTAATCACGGTAGTTCTGAGAATGCAATTTTATTTCTCTCAGTCTAATTATTTTTTATAAAGCACATTTGAGCATATCATCATAGCAAGTCTGAGTCTGTTCAAAGTAAAGGCACGCTTCCCGAATCAGTGGTTTCTTTATGCATATAGATTTTCCAAGAGCAACAGCTGTGTCTTTCTGTTTTGCCCGCTGACATTGAGGGCTGGCAAACGAGAGTGGAACTGTGATCTGGCAAGGTGGGAGCATCACAGGGACCCTCAGGGGTCCTCGGTACAGCAGCCCGCACAGTGCCACGGGTGGGCTGGCTGGGAGCACTCCTCTGCCTTGTCTGGGTCTCCACCCTTAGGGCTCTTGTTGGTGACCGCAGGTGCACACTTTCCCTGACTTGGGAGTGACTGTGTCTGGTTGGCTACAGGTCGAGCATCCCTAATCTGAAATGCTCCAGATATTGAAACTTTGAGCACCGATGTGACACTCGAAGGAAATGCTCATTAGAGCATTTTGGATTTGGGGATTAGGGATGCTAAACTGTTAAGTATAATGCAGATATTCCAAAATTAAAAAAAAGAAAAAAGAGGCTGGGTGTGGTGGCTCACGCCTGTAATCCTAGCACTCTGGGACGCTGAGGTGGGTGGGGATAGCTGAAGGTCAGGAGTTCAAGACCAGCCTGAGCAAGAGTGAGACCCCGTCTCTACTAAAAATAGAAAGAAATTAGCTGGACAACTAAAAACATTTAGAAACAATTGGTGCATGCCTGCAGCCCAAGCTACTTGGGAGGCTGTGGCAGGAGGATTGCTTGAGCCCAGGAGTTTGAGGTTGCTGTGAGCTAGGCTGATGCCACAGCACTCTAGCACAGGCAACAGAGTGAGACTCTGTCTCAAAAAAAAAAAACAAAAAAAAATAAATAAAAAGAAATCAAAACGCTTCTGACCCCAAGCATTTCACATGAGGGATACTTGACCTGTATGGAGGCTGTGAGAGATTCCATTTTCCAAAGGCTTATGTGATACAAAGCATATTACTTTAGTCATTAAAAATGAGTTCTGTTGTTTCAGTCTGAGAAACACTGTCCAGGCAGGTCATTGCTGAAGACACAATCCAGGAAGGAGGCTTTGTTTCTCCCACTAACCTGTGTTCTCCACAAGGACCTAGGAATGTATTCGTCTGCAGTACAGTTCTCATAAACTCACAGTGTGAGGTCTCTTTCCTGCATAAAGGTTACATTTCAGCACAGCCAGCAGTGTGAGAGGTTCTTCCTGCCGGTGCTTGGTGGCTGGTACACCACACACCAGGCAGAGCAAAATCACAGCCAAAGCCTTTGTCCCCTGGGGCCGTGAGAGCAGCTCGGTAGGGATGGGCCAGTGTGGGTGCACCAGCCCTCCCTCTGATGCTCCAGCCCTGGCAACAGAGAGTCAGCTTTCTGTCTCTGGATTTGCCTGTTTTGGACATTGCATGTCAATGGAATCATACAACATGTGTCTGCCTTCTTTCCCCGAGGAAAATATTTGAGGTTCATCCATGTTGTATCACGTATCAGAACGTCATTCCTTTTTGTGCAACAAATACTGCTGGAAGGGTATATACCACACTTCGTTTATCCATTCGTTTGTGGGTGGACATTCGGGTTGTTTCTGCTTTCTGGATGTTATGGATAATGCTGCTATGAACATTTGTTCACAGGTTTTGTGGGGGCCTATGTTTTTGTTTTTCTTGGGCATATTCAAGGACTGGAGTTGCTGGGTCATGTGGCAGCTCTCTAACTCTTTGAGGGACTCCCGACTGTTTCCAAACTGGCTGCACCATCTTAACATTCCCACCAGCAGTACAGAAGAGTTCTGGTTTCTCCAAATCATTGCGAACACTTGTTACCTGACTTTTTGAGAACAGCTGTTTCACTGTGGTTTTAATTTGTGCTTCCCTGATAGTGAATGATATTGAGCATCTTTTCATGTGCTCATTGAACATTTGCATGTCGTCTTTAGAGACATATCTGTTCACGTCCTTTGTTTATTTAAAAATGGTGTTGTAGTCACGTGCCATGTATCAGTAACAACATTGGGCCGCATGTGCGAGGGTGGTTCCGTAGAGTATAATGCTGTTTTTACCGTACCTCTTCTGTGTTTAGGTGAGTTCAGATACACAGATACTTCCCTTGTGTTGCACTTGCCACAGCACTCAGTAGGCACCTCACTGGACAGGTGTGCAGCCAGGAGACACAGGACACACCTTCTGGCTTGTGTAAGGACACTGTGACGTTCACACAGTTCTCAGAACATCCCTGTTCAGTGATGCCTGACTGTATTTGTCTTACTTGAGTTGAACAAGGTCATTATATATTCTGGATATAAGCTCTTATCAGATCCATGATTTACAAATACTTTCTCCCATCTTGTAAATTGTCTTTTCACCCTCTTGCTGGTGTCCTTTGATGCACAAAAGTTTTAAATTTTGATGAAGTCCACTTCATCTATTTTTAGTTTTAGCTCCTTCGGTTTTTGATCCATTTTGAGTTATTTTATATGTGGGGGGTACAGCTTCATTCTTTTGCATGTGGCTGTCCAGTTGTCTCAGCACCATTTTGGGTAAGAACTGTTCCTTCCCCACTGAGCGGTGGTGGCACTGTGTCAAAAGTCAGGTGACCATTCACGTGGTTATTTCTGGACCCTCAGTTCTTTCCCATTGGTCCAGGTCTGCCATAGGCCAGTGTTGCAGCATTTGATCACTGTAGCTTTGTAGTAGGTTTTGAAGACGGGAAATACAAGTCTTCCAACTTTGTTCTTCTTTTTCGATATTAGTTTGGCCATTCAGGGTCCTTTGCAATTCCATCTGAATTTTAGGATCAGCTTGTGAATTTTGACAAAGTCTGGTAAGGATTGCCTTTAATCTGTAGATCAATCTGGGTAATATTGCCATTTTGGTAACACTACGTCTTTCATTTTTGGATTATTCCTTGCTAATGAACAGACATACCACTGATTTTTGTACATTGATTTGCTGAATTCATTTATTAGCTCTAATAGTTTTCTTTAATGGATTCTTTAAGGTTTTCTATTTATAAGAGCATGTCTTCTGTGAGTAGAGATAAAATTTAACTTTTTCCTTTACAATGTGGATGCTGTTTATTTCTTCTATTTATTCAGGTTCCCAGAGCTGCCAGTGCAGTGTGGAAGAGAGGGAGTGAGAGAGAGACGTCTTTGTCCTGTTCCTCATCTTAGGGGAGAAGCTTTCAGTCTTTTATCATTAACTCTGATGTTAGCGGTGGGTTTTCCATAGATACCTGGTATCAGATTGAGGAAGTTCCCTTCTATTCTCAGTTTAAGTGTTTTTTATCGTGAAAGGACATACAATTTTGTTAAGTGCTTTGAGATAGTCATGTGGGTTTTGTTTTTATTCCAATGATAACTGTTATATTAATTTTTGGATGTTAACCCAACCTTGCATTCTTGGGATAAATCCTACTTGGCCACATAATTCTTTTTATATTTGCTAGATTTGGATTGTTAATATCTTATTGGAGTTTTTGTGGTTTCTTGTTGACTAATGTGGTTCTTGTGCCCCCCCCACAGAGAAACACAGAGCACCCCGCTCTGGAGGCGGGGAGAGCAGGAACGCCAGCACCCAGAGCAGATGCTGAGGAGGCTTTTACTGTGTTTTCATTTCAGTTCGAGTTGTGACCACTCAGAGAATTCTGATTTGGTCCCCAGTGGCCGCACAGGGAATCGGGATATTCTTTCCAGGTTGCAGGTGAGATAGAGCACACCAAAATGTGGTGTGTTCACTGCAATTAAGCCATCCTCTGTTCAGATATTTATTATAGGCCAGGCACTGTGGCTTACACCTCTAATCCCAGCACTCTGGGAGGCCGAGGCAGGAGGATCACCTGAGCTCAAGCAACCCTCCTTCCTCGGCTTCCCAGAGTGCTGGGATTACAGACATAAGCCACGCCACCCAGCCTCACAGTCCTTTTTCTCATAAATGTCAGCGTCATAAAAAACAAAGACTCTGAAAATGTTCCAGAATGACGGAAGCTCGTGAGCTGTGACAGTAGAATGCCCTCTGACCCTTCACCCTCTGGGGCCCTAGTCGTTTGGCAGCTGACAAGACACACACAACTGTGGTCGCATGTGATGCTAGAGTCCCTCACGGCCGAGGGAGCTGGAACCAGCTGAGGAAATGCACGCTGATGCGTTTGGAGTCAAGGCCTTTGTGTTCACAATTCACCTTCCAATTGTCCAGAAAAGAATCACGCGTGTGTGTGCGCACACGCCTGCTGACATAGGGAGAGCGAGAATGATCAGTGGGTGAGATGTCAGGGTAGCTGCACCTGGATGGAGGGTACATGGGTGTTCCTTGCACTGTTCATTTACTTTTGCAATTTAAAAATGGTTTCCAAGCAAAAAGCTGCTCCCACTTGCTCCTGCTGCTTTTGTCCCCACCCCTATGGAGACCTTGCTGCAAACTCGTCTCTCTGGGTCCCCAGCTTGGCCAGCAATGAGCCCTGTGGCCTTTCTCTTCCCACCTGAGGATGAGAGACACACCTGCACCCTGGCGACGAAGGTGTGAAGGTCTCAGCCTCGCTCTTTTCCAGGAGATGGCCGTGGAGCTGGAGCTGGAGCAGGGCAGCTGCTCCCCCTCTCGGGGGCTCTTCCTCTTCCGGGTTTTCCGTAGGAGGCTCCAGGCTCTGCCTGGCGGGTGGGACGTGGCTGCCAGCCTTCAGAGACTGCAGGAGGTGCTCACGTACAAACGGTAAGCCAGGGCACGATGGCTTCGCAGTGACTGTCACAGCCTTTGTCTCCACATAGTTTTTCCCCGTTACCTATTTCTGTGTCTCCACCTCGAGCCCGCAATGGTTCCATCTCCTTGGCGCTTCCCACAGAGAGTGAGTTCTGGAGGTTTGACAGGTGCTTTGGATGAAAACCTTCCCCTCAGATGGAGGAGCCCCTCTGTTGAAGTGTGGCATGGGGAGCTCACGTCCATGTTAGGAGAATTGTGTGTTCCAAGATGTCCCCTGCAGCCGTGTTTGCTGTAAAGAGGGTGGCACAACGCTATTTCCCAGTCACAGGGAACTGCTTCAGTAGACGGCGCTGCGTGCTCCTGCTTGGTTTCACGCAACTGTTCAGAATTGGGGTTTTTGGTGACACATCCCAGATGCCTGCGGTCGGCCGGCACTGTG
The DNA here is from genome assembly GCA_963574885.1 of Lepilemur ruficaudatus. Classification (NCBI taxonomy): domain Eukaryota; kingdom Metazoa; phylum Chordata; class Mammalia; order Primates; family Lepilemuridae; genus Lepilemur; species Lepilemur ruficaudatus. The sequence goes on along the minus strand of CAUYRT010102886.1, from coordinate 22,520 downwards.
CCGAGCGTGTGCTCAGGGCAGACCTGTGGGGGACAGGGACGTGGCCACAGGCTCTGGTTCTGACAGCGTCGCAGGGTTTGCGGGTCTGGGTCCTTTGGCAGGAGTGAAGTGTGTGCTGCGCCCTCACTGCCAACCTTCTTCCCAAGGCTGCTCCTCTGCCTGCCGCCGTCCGTGCTCCTGGGCAGCTTCCAGGCCAAGCCGCCCACCACCCCCAGCTGCGAGGACTTCTTCCACCTGGTCAACTCTGAGCTGGTAGGTGCCGTGTGCCTGTGGGGGACACGCGATCCTGGGGAAGGGCCCCGCACAGATGCCAGCTGTAGGTCATTTTCCGTAGTTTTCCTCGAGGTTTAACGATTTGGACCCATGGGATTTGGAGACCATTCTGCATGCCGCACACCTCCCTAATTTTTTTCCAATTTTGACTGTTTCCTGTGTACAGAAGCCAAGTGGTGATTTAATAACTACTGCTGCCGCCAGGCAACCCTATGTCCTTTCATTTTAGACACCGATAAAAGCAGAAGGTGGCACTTACCGGTGTGCCAATGTCAGGGCTCACTCTAGCCCGAAGAGGGCTGCTTCTTCTAAGGGCCTTTTCTTACTGTTCTTGGAGACAGGGTCTCACTCTGTCACCCAGGCTGGAGTCACTCAAGGCTGCAGCCTTGAGCTCTTGGGCTCAAGCAATCCTCCTCCCTCAGCTTCCTACAGTGCTGGGACCACAGGCACATGCCACTGTGCCCGGCCTCCTTATGACTTTCTTCAAATTCTTACCAAAGGTGGTTTTCTGGAAGCTCTCAGAATCGCATGCGATGGCAGTTAGATGAGAAAACATGACGTGGTTGGTGAGCATAGGACAGAGAACGGGATGGTGGTTGAGCAGTGGTGTCATCCCCAGGCCCTGAGTGATTCTGATGCCACATGCACCTCCCTCACTCCCACCTGGAGCCGCCCCCTCTGTGTGGCCCGAGCTGGTGGGCTGAGGGATAAGGCTGCACAGAGAAGCCATTAAAAGGCCTGAGCTGGGAGCCTCTGGCAGCAGGCCAGCTGGGCCCCTGGTCAGTGGTCTAGGTCGAGGGTCGGCTGGGGGTCAATTGCTGGCTCCTGAGCCCTTCAGAGCATCCTGTTCATGACTGAGTCTGCACAGCAGTCTCTCTGATCTCACCTCCTTGCCCTGTGGCCCTTTCTTCCTGTCTCGCTGAACTCTTGCAGAGAAACTGCTGCTCCCAAGGAGGTGCCCTGACGCATGACATCACCGCCCACTTCTTCAGGGTAAGCCACACCCCAGCCTCCTCAGAAGCCCCTCAGCAGGTCCTGGGTTGGGTTACCACAGCACCTGGAGTGTCCCGGGCCTGGGTCGTGCTGAGCTGCTGGAGTGTTGTCTTCCGCAGGGACTGCTGCATGCCTGTCTGCAGAGCAGTGACCCCTCCCTGACGGCTGACCTGGTGCTGGCCGCGTGCCAGACCAAGTGCCCCTTGATCCTGACGTCTGCGCTGGTAGGCTGCTGTCTGCACGGGGGGTGTGTGGGATGCGTGGGGGACTCCGCAGCCACCTGGGGCTTCTCAGAAGCTGCTCTCTGTTTCCCACTGTGCTCGTCCTCGTTACGACAGGAGAAATGGGAGTTGAATAAGAACCTCAGCACACAGCAGATGGGGACGGCAAGTCTCCTTTCCCAGAACTGTCCCCACCCAGTGCTCACCTCAGATGTGTCTGTGGGTCTCGTTCCTTCACCCGGTCTCTGCGTTCAGTGAGGGCTGTGCCTCCCGTGGTGTAGCTGCGTGTCTGACCTCGCTGCCTCAGGATGTGGGACAGAGAGGCCGCCCCAGCTCCCTGCTGTGTGTAGCAGACTCCTGTGTGGATTGTCACACTCTAGGATCCAGGCTGTGGGAGGAGCCTGCAGGGTGACCTTGGCTGCCTGGTCAGGGTCCTGGGAGCGTGCGCTTGTCCTTCTTGGTGTCCTGAGGTAGAGGACTGGCCATGGCCTAGCCATTTCCTGCACAGCAGCACGTTCCCCAGAGAGCTCCCCACGCAGTCTCGGCACCTCAAGTCTGGCTGCTCGTTTGCATCTCAGCTGGGTGGATGTCCCTGCACAGAGCTCCCAGCAGGACGAGGCCCGCAGGGCACCTCCCTAGGCCAGGTGCCCCCTTCCCCAGACCCACGTCTTCTGTCAGTGAGGACGAGAATGCCTCCTAGAGTTACTTTGAGCTTGAAATGAGAAGTAGGCTGTACACAGTGGCGCATGCCTATAATCCCAGCACCCCGGGGGGGCTGCAGCAGGAGGATTGCTTGAGCCCAGGAGTTCGATGTTGCAGTCGCTGTGGTGAGGCCACTGCACTCCAGCCAGACCCTGTCTTTTTTTTTTTTTTTTTTTTGAGACAGAGTCTCACTCTGCTGCCCGGGCTAGAGTACGTCAGCCTAGCTCACAGCAACCTCCAACTCCTGGGCTCAAGCGATCCTCCTGCCTTAGCCTCCCAAGTAGCTGGGACTACAGGCATGCGCCACCATGCCCGGCTAATTTTTTCTATATATTTTTAGTTGGCCAATTAATCTCTTTCTATTTATAGTAGAGATGAGGTCTCACTCTTGCTCAGGCTGGTTTCGAACTCCTGACCTTGAACGATCCTCCTGCCTCGGCCTCCCAGAGTGCTAGGATTACAGGCATGAGCCACCGCGCCCGGCCCCTTGTCTTAAAATAATTGATGAATTAGTTAATGAAGAAAGTTACGAGGTGACGGATGAGTGGTAGCCACGCGGCTACCTGTTGGTCACTCAAAGCTCTGGGTCTTCTTGGTTCCGGCCATGGGCGTGTGTCCCACACAGCGCCCTCTCTCCACAGCAGTGGTGGCCGAGGCTGGAGCCCGTGCTGCTGTGCCAGTGGAAGAGGCGCTGCCAGAGCCCGCTGCCTCTGGAGCTGCAGAGGCTGCAGGAAGCCCAGCGCTTTGCCAGAGAGTACGTATTGCCACAGGGTGAGGGCGTGGGCGCCTGGCTGCGCTTTGGGACCTGCTCTGGGCTGTTCCACGGACATCTGGGGCAGTCTCTGTAAGATCTGTGTGAAAAGGGAGAAGGGACCGAGCTCTGCCCGGCCGTGCGAGTGGGAAGCTCAAGCATGTTTTGGGAAAAGCTGAGTCAGCAGTCTCATTTCAGCTCAGTGTTCCCTACCTACCTGCCCCTCCTCCAGCATCAAGTACAGGGTCCCCAGGCAGGGCCTGGGGCTGGCAGTGTCCTGGGGGAGTGTTGGGGTGGAGATGCTGAGCCCAGTCTGACCCGTGGACCCCAATCAGGTGTTCTGGGCTGGGCCCAGTGGTCTGTCTAGGTTGACCCACCCTCCTCAGGGCCACTAACGGTCCACGGTGCCTGCTGAATTGGAGGAGAGCTGTGTGCTCATCAGAGGTCCTTGCAGAACAGCTTTGTCACCAGAGTTCTGAATTGCGATGCCCTCCTGCATTCTGCTCAGAAAACAAGAGGAAAGCAGGTCTCACCTACCAACCCTAATTCAATAAAGATCAGATTGTTTAAAGTTTCTTAAACTAAATAATTATTTTATTTTCTGCCCTCCCCCCCCCCTTTTTTTTTTGAGACAGAGTCTCGCTCTGTTGCCCAGGCTAGAGTTCCGTGATGTCAGCCTAGCTCACAGCAACCTCAAACTCCTGGGCTCAAGCGATCCTTCTGCCTCAGGCTCCCTAGTAGCTGGCACTACAGGCATGTGCCACCATGCCCAGCTAATTTTTTCTATATATTTTTAGTTGACCAGCTAATTTCTTTCTATTTTTTTTAGCAGAGAAGGGGTCTTGCTCTTGCTCAGGCTGGTTTCGAACTCCTGACCTTGAGCGACCCACCTGCCTCGGCCTCCCAGAGTGCTAGGATTACAGGCATGAGCCAAATTTTTAACTTGCTGGAAAAGTGTTAGGTACCACACTGGTAGCAGATGCTCCTATTGTTCTCTGTCTCAGGAGGGGACACCTGACCCATTCGCAGGCCAGGTATGGAGAACTGAGCTTAGGCAGCCAGAGCCCAAGAGCAAATGCCAGGTGGACAGGACGAGCCCTATCTCTCTGTGACGTTGGCCAGAGAGCTCTCAGAAGGCCACAGGCATCAGCATTGCTGCCTACAGCAGCCCTCTTGCCCGCCTAGATCATCGCGCTGAGCCAGGGGCATGTGGGGATGCAGACCTCACTTCTCACAGATCTGAGCCCCTGTGCCCTCTGTGGGGAAGGTGAGCCCCACAGGTGTGCAGAGCTGCCACGGCAGAGGAACAAGGATGTGTGTGGTTGACCTGGTTCTCTGTTCCAGCTTCCTCTCCTCTGAGGCAGCCTCCCCTTCACCCCACCTGGCCTGGGTCTCGGCTGCTGTGTTGCACTTTGAGATTCAGCAGGTCAAGAAGGAAGACGTCAGGAGACAGCTGCAGAAGCTGGACTGTGCAGAAGAGGAGGCAAGACACCCAATCCACTTTTTTTTTCCCCTAGTAAACTTTTAATCAGTGTATTTCTCAGGGTTTGCTTAATTAACTTTTTCCAAGAACAAGCATGAGGTTTGAAGTTCTTGTCACTTTATTTGGAAGTAAAGCTGTTACTGAGTTTATAGGTCTTACGGGCACCCTCAGGTGCACACCCATGGCAACCTGGCCCTGGAGTTCTGGGCATACAAGGCAGAGGGCAGGGCTGCCACGGCCACAGGACGAGGGGCAGAGGGAGGTGCTCCCAGTCCCAGGCCAGGGACCATTCTGGACTCTGGACCCTGGAGAGGCCCTGACTGCCCCCAAGGCCAGCGGCAGCCATGTGTTTTGTGTAACGAGTGCCAAGTGCACAGAGGTCATAACTCCCTGAGGAGAAGGTGGGGTGAGCTGTCCTCTGGCCCCGCACTCCTGAATGTGGGTGGGTCTCGGCGTCAGCTCACAACTTACATGCTGACCTGAAAACTAGATCAATAGCAGAGCTGAGGGTTCTGGCAATCACAGAAACCAGACAAGCATTCTTCCAAGTCCATTTTCAGAAGGGATTTCAATGGCTCCAGAGCCTTCACGCCCGAGTGTGAGGGTGGCCCTGGGTCACGATGGCCCGTGGCTTGTCTACTGACAGGAAGCCTCACGGCCCGGAGACTCTAGCAGCCACGATTTGTTGCTGCTGTCACTTTTCAAATGGCTTTTAGCTCTGTGTAAAGGCAAGTATAAAATGGCCCAGTCAGTAATAATTTATTTGCAGTTAAGCTGTTTTTATTCTGAGATGATCCACTGAAAGGATTTATGGCCTAGGTGAGTAAAGGTTTAGGCAAGGAAGAAAGTACATGTGGGTCTTACTTGGAATTACAGTGCACAGGTAATTTTATTGTAATAACGGCACATTTTATTTGCAGCTTTTGGTTTTCCTTTTTTTCTTTTCCTTGATGGGCCTGCTGTCGTCATATCTGACCCCAAAAGTAAGTCAGACCTCACCGGCTGCGGTGGCCGTCTCCCACTGTGGGCTGGGCAGTGACCCTAGGCCCCCCAGTCAGGGTCCCTGGGTATCTCAGGTGAGGTGTGAGAACTCCCAGGCTGTAGGCCTTTATTTTAGAACTTAGTGCAGCACCCTGGGGTGGGGGCACCCGAGGTCCCAGGTACCAGGCCTCCTACATGTATCCTGCCAGAGCCTCTTCTATGCAGAGGCCCTAGCGTGACACCTTCTATAGGCCACTGGTTTTAAGACTTTGAATGAGAAAAGAGGAAACGCCCTCTTGCCCACGTGAGCTCAGGTCAGTGCTACAAACAGCCTCTCTCAGGTTCTTCTCTCCGGTCACAGGAGGCCGCCGACTCCCCAAAGGCTTTGGCCGCTTGTGCCGAGGTCCTGGCGTGTTTGCAGAGGAGGAGGATACCCTGGCTGGCGCTCTTCCAGCCGACAGAGACTGGTAAGAAACGCACTGAGGGTGACACGGGGCCGACTTGCTCCTGTCTGTGGTGTGGGAAGGTGCTGATGGCAACTGGTGTTTTCTTCAGAAGCAACTTTCAAGTGGTTAAGAACAAGCCCTCCTTGGGACTCACTTTACACACTCATTTTTATGAGTTCATCTTCTTGCTGTGTTCATAAGCTCCACTTTACTTGGGACAAATTCAGTACAAACTTGTTCACAGCAATGAGACAATTTACTGGAGCGCTGGTGGGGCCTAGGGTGCTGCCAGGTCTGCAGGCGGCCTGCCGTGGGGGTCTGCCTCATCCTGTTTCCAGCAGCTCTGGTGCCCAGGTGTCCTCAGCCTGAGCCACAGACCTCCCACAGACATGATGTCCCCTGTCCTGGACAGGCAGAGGTGTCCAGAGCTGACTGACCCTCTCCTTGTTGCAGATGCTGGGCTGGGGCAACTCCTTCTGCGTGTGGCCCCGGGTCAGCATGCCAGGCTGCTGCCCTTTGCCTTCTACAGGTAAGTACACCTGTGGGGTGGTCAGGGTTGTCTGTAGCGCTGCTTCATAGCAAGCAGGTGGTCTGTCAGTGACAGCTCTTGTCATCACGTCTCTGCCTCTAGTCTCCTCTCTTGCTTTGACGAAGACACTGCTGTCAGAGAGGAGGCCTTCCTGCGTGTTGCTGTCGACATGTACCTGAAGCTGATCCAGCTCTTTGTGGCTGGGGAGACCAGTGCAGTCTCGCTTCTGGCCAACAGGAACCCAGAGCTCCAGAGCCAGGCAGGTGCCGGGGCCAGTCCCACCTCCAGCTGAGCTCCCCCAGCCCGAGGCTCCTGCCTAGGAACATTTTGGCAGTCTGCAGGTTGTGGGGGGCACACTGGTCCTGCCACAGTGCACACCATTAACCTTTGACTCTGCCTATTCCCTCTAGGGCAACCCTGTGGAACTGATCACAGAAGCTCGTCTTTTTCTGCTGCAGTTAATACCTAATTGCCCGAAAAAGAGCTTCTCAAACATGGCAGAGGTAACACCAGGATGCTTACCTTGGGGTTTATTTGCAAGACCTTAGGTCCACGGGCAAAGGTGCTATCAGCAGAGCTCGGCTGTGTCCACCCCACCCCTCTCCCACAGTCCACAGACACAGCTCCTAAGGTCCCCTCTATCCCGAGAGGCCGTGGGCCAAGCACACGTGTCTCCTCACAGCTGCTGGCTGATCGTGGGGACTGTGACCCAGAAGTGAGCGCCGCCCTCCTGAGCAGGCAGCAGGCTGTGCCCGACGACCTGTACCAGGAGCCTCACCTCTTCCACCTGGACTCGTCACCATGTACCGGCACAGCTCCTTTGTGAATAATTTATTACAAGCATAACATGGAGCTCTTGTTGCACTAAAAAGTGGATTACAAACTTCCTTGGTTGCTTTAGTGGGGAAAGGAATCAATTATTTATAATCTGTGTCTGGCCCCAAGTCAGTCGGTATTTGCAGGAACATAAACCCTGGTCCCAGAACAGAGCTCAACGGCTACTTGAACTACACACCAAGCTGCCGCCGCCAGCCCTGGCAACATGTACACGTGGCTGTGCACACGGCAGGGGTGTGTGAAGAACCCCACGTCCCACCTGCAGGCCTCAGGTGGGCTCCGGCTTCACAGCCTGGTCTTCCGTGGTCCCAGGGGGGCTTGGTGGCCCAGGTGGTGGCTCTGCCTCCAGGGTCAGGGCCTTGTCCTGGGTCTGCGTCAGTGGGTGCACCATGGACATGTGCACGTTGAGGTTGTGGGCCTTCTCGAACCGCCGGCCACACTGGTCACAGGCAAAGTCCAGCTCAGTCTCTGCCTTGTGTTTGGTCATGTGGTACTTGAGGGACGCCCGCTGCCTGCACTGGAACCCACAGACTTCACACCTGGGGGACAGAGGCGTGTGAGGAAGGGCCTGTGCCAGGCACAGCCTCCGGGAGGCACCTGGCCCACACTTACTGCAGAGGCTTGGCTCCCGAGTGGCGCATCTGGTGGACCAAGAGGTGCTTACGCTGCTTGAAGGTCTGTCCACACTCGTCACAGATGTAGTTCCGCACTTCTGAAAGACCAAAGATGGGGTGAGCACAGGCATCTAAATGCTCAGATCTCCCCAGGGAAGGATGGTCTCAAGTGTTACAATCGGGAAAAGCATACTCAAGTCCTGGAAGCCAGCCTTGCAGAGTCCTCCAGATAAACAGGTTTTGAATCCATGAATACTTTTGATCCATGTTTGGCTCAAAAAAGTCCATGTATAAGTGGACCCAAGCTGTTCAAACCTGTGTTCAAGGGTCACCTGTATATGTAACAAATTTATCTTAAATGGGAAGGAATTCAATTCAGGAGAACTGCCCCTTGTAGACAGGGCAGGAGCAGGAAACGCAGGCCTGTGTACAGTTCTGCTTCCCAACACGTGTGCTGCGTACATTACAGCACTAAAATTGTAGGGGAGTCATAAGGTTGTTGTGAATATATAACATGGGCCCAAGGTGAGAACACATGCAAAGAAAAGGCTAGAACCAAGCACTCAAATGTGGGAGGTCCCTATCTTTGTGTTCTTCCTTTTTTTTTTTTTTTTTTTGAGACAGAGTCTCTCTCTTGCCTGGGCTAGAGTGCTGTGGCATCAGCCTAGCTCACAGCAACCTCCAACTCCTGAGCTCAAGCAATCCTCCTGCCTTAGCCTCCCTAGAAGCTAGGACTACAGGCATGTGCCACCATGCCCGGCTAATTTTTTCTATATATTCTTCCTATTTTTTGACAATTGCTAAATGCATGTGAGTTACTTTTATCCAAAAAGGATTAAAATAAGTGGGGTTTTTTTATAATGAGCTTGCAAAAGGGCGTCAAGATTCCTTGGCTGTCAGTTATGACAAACTGCCTAGATCCTGGGGAAGGACTGTTTTGCTCGGGGCGTCTGTCACAGGGGCAGGCGGAACCACACAGACAGACTTGGCCTCCACCTGCCTTTGTGACCCGTGAGCACCTGAAGCCCAGGGGCAGCCCTGGGCCTCCTAGAAGGGTGCCCACCTGGGCATGGCCCCCCCCAACTCCGGGATGGGGCATATGCTGGGATCCGCCCCCCACACGTGCCATGCCTGTGAGGGCAGGTACCTGTGTGGATGAGCTTCACGTGGCGCTGCAGGTAGCGGTCGATCATGAACACCTTGTTGCAGCCAGGGTGGGGGCAGGGCCTCTCTCGGACCTCCTCGTGGTGCTCCTTGATGTGCTTCTGCAAGAAGGACCCAGGGAGAGACCCTCAGTGCCTCACCAGGACAAAGTCCCGCCTGGCTGAGTGGCTGACCCTTTAGCTATACAGCAGACTGTCCCTCCAGGAAGGACAGAGCCAACTGTTCTGGTACTACACACCTTGCTTCCTTACAGCCTCACTCTAAGAAGCATCTGGACCTACAAGGGTGTGTCTCCAGAGGGAAAGGCTGGCTCCACATCCTCCCCCTCAGGACGGTCTGGTGGTGGCTGCTTCGAGCCTCCATTAGCCTGGGTTCAGGAGAGTCTCTGGGCACAAGTCTGTGCCCAGCTCTGCAGAAACACCTGGTGCTTCCCCAGGCTCACACTGACACCAGGCACACCAGCCCTCACCTTCATGCCGTCAGCCCCTCGGTACACGGCTGTGCAGCCCTGGTAAGGACACTTGTAGATGGTGGGAAGCTCCTCCCTGCAAGGCAGAACATGCGTGGAAATGTGGCCCACAGGCAGGGCAGGCCCCACACTCCAGTCCCCTCACCTCTCACAGCGGAGCTTTTTCTTCCATCCGGGCTTGGGCCCAGGTTTCTTACGCATTTTTGGTTCTTCACACTTCTTGGCTTCTTTGCTTTCACTCTTCTTACCAGAGATCCTGAAGAAAAAAAAAAGATGCACCCAAATTCGGTGATGTTTCTAATCTCTATTCACAAGCATTCCTTGTCTCTCTTGAAACACAAGAGAGGATTTTTCTCAAGCTTCCATGACTGAGTTGCTTGTGTGCTAACTGGCTGGCCCCCAGATCTCCCCGTAGCTACCAAAGCCAGGACAGCTCTGTGAGGCTGACAGGCTTGAACGGCCGCCTCTCGAGTGAAAGCAGCCCAGAAGAGGCGAGAGCACGGCAGCATGCAACGTATTTCCTGCAGAGGTAGGATTTTGGAACGGAATCCCATTCCAGGCATCAAACCCCAAAACTGGAGACATCACGGGAGCTTTAGGGGCCTGTCCCATCATCAAAACCACCACTGCCAGAACAAAGTTCAGAATCCACTGGCTTGCAAATCTCAAGCCTGGTCACTCACAGCAACCAGGCAAGAGCGTGAGAAGGGAGAGGTGCTCTTCTCTGGTAAGCGACATGCTACCAGCCACTGCCCCTGTTCCTCAGCCTCACCTCAGCTGCAGGGAGACCACCCGACATTCCCAGAGACGCCAGGATGGGCAGTGGGACCAAGCCCTCCAGAAATTCAGAGTTTTGTCTTTCAGTTCTGGGAGGTCCCAGAGGGGCCAGTGCAGAGGCAGCAGCTTCCCCTGTGGTGTCTACCAGAAGACTTTTAAAGAGATAAATACACTCGTTTTTCCTTTTTGGATCCAGACATTTAAACAAATCCCTGTTAAGAATAGAAGGGAACTTCCTCACCATGACAAAGGCCTTATATGAAAAACCCACAGCAAACACCATGCTTGATGGTGAAAGACTGAAAGCTTTTCCTTAAGATAAGGAACAAGACAAGGATGCCCACTTTTTGCCACTGTTACTCAACACAGTGCTGGATGGAGGTTCTAGTCAGAGCAGTTGGGCAAGAGTAAAAAAATTAGGAAGAAAAATGATCTCTGTTCACAGATGACATGATCTTATATGTAGAAAACCCTGAAGAATCCACACACAAAAAGGCTAATAACTGACTTCAGCAAAGTTGCAGGGTATAAAATCCACACACAAGATCCAGTCATATTTACATATACTGCCAATGAATAATCAAAAAGGAATTAAGAAAATAATTCATTTGCAATAGCATCAAAAGGAATACTTAGGAATAAACTTAACCAAGGAGAAAGACTTATACAATAAAAACTACAAGAATCCAGGCATGGTGGCTCATACCTGTAATCCTAGCACTCTGGGAGGCTGAGGTAGGGGGATCACCTGAAGTCAGGAGTTTGAGACCAGCCTGAGCAAGAGCAAGACCCTGTCTCTACTAAAATAGAAAAAATTAGCCAGGCGTAATAGTCCCAGCTACTCAAGAGGCAGAGGCAGAAGGATCGCTTGAACCCAGAAGTTTAAGGTTGCTGTGAGCTGTGACAATGCCACTGCACTCCAGCCCAGGCAACAGAGTGAGACCGTCTCAGAAAAAGGAAATTAATATGACAGCTGGGCACGGTGGCTCATGCCTATAATGCTAGCACCCTGGGAGGCCGAGGTGGAAGGATCGCTCATGGTCAGAAGTTCAAGATCAGACTGAACAAGAGCAAGATCCCGTTTCTACTAAAAATAGAAAGAAATTATCTGGACAACTAAAAATATATAGAAAAAATTAGCCAGACATGGTGGCTTATGCCTAGTCCCAGCTACTTGGGAGGCTGAAGCAGAAGGGTTGCTTAAGCCCAGGAGTTTGAGGTTGCTATGAGCTAGGGCTGACGCCATAGCACTCTATCCCGGGCAACAGAGCAAGACTCTGTCTCAAAAAAAAAGAAAAGAAAATTAACATGACATAATAAATGGACAATGCCATGTTTATGGATAAGAATATTAAGATGGCAATACTTCTACGGATTCACTGCAATCCCTATCAAAATCCCAACAGCTTTTTTTCTTGTAGAAATAGAAAAATCTATCCTAAATTTAACATAGAATTTCAAAGGACAACTACTAAGACAAATTTGAAAAACAACAAAGTTGGAAGACTCAAATTTTCTGTTTCCCAAACTACAAAGCTACACTTATCAAAACAGTGTTAGTGGCAAAATTATAGACTTACAGATTAATCAAATAGAATTGAGACCAAAAAGCCTCACATATGTGATCCACTGGTTTTCAACAATGGTACCAAGACCATTCATTGGGAAAGAACAGTCTCTTGAACAAACACTGCAGGATAATTTGACATCCACATGCAAAAGAATGAAGCTGGACCCTACCTCACACCATACAAAAATAAACTCAAACGGATCATGACCTCAATCTAAGAACTAAAACTATAAAACTCTTAGAAGAAAATGGGCAAATCTTGATGACCTTGTACTTGGCAATAGTTGTGTAAATATGACTCCAAAGGCACAGACAACAAGTTGTTGTCTGGAACAGGATGAATTGGACTTCATCAAAATTTAAACTTTGTGTAGTCAGGCACAGTCCCAGGAGGCTGAGGCAGGAGGATCACTTGAGCCCAGGAGTTCAAGGCTACAGTGTGCTATGATTGCACCTGTGAACAGCCATGGCATCACAGCCTGGGTAACATAGTGAGACTCCATCTCTTAAAAAATAATAAATTTTGTGCTCAAAGTACAGTATTAGGAGTGAAAAGACAACCCACAAAATGGAACAAAATACTTATAAATCATATAACTGGTAAGGGTTTAATATCCAGACTATATAAAGAACTACAATTCAACAGCAAAAGGCCATCCTAACTAAACAATGGACAAAGGACTTGAACAGATATTTCTCCAAAGAAGATACACAAATGGCCAATAAGCATGTGAAGAGATGCTCAGCATCGTTAGCCATCAGGGAAACACAAACCAAAATGACAAGACACCACTCTACATCCATTAGGATAATTTCTAACAGAAAAAACAATGCCGTCAAGGATGTGGAGAAACTGGAACCCTTGTATAGTGTTGGTGGCGATGGAAAATGGTGTAGCCTCTGCAGAAAACTGGCAATTCCTCAGAAAGTTAAAACATGGAATTACCATAAGATCCAGCAGTTCCATTTCTAGGTATATACCCAAAGAATGACAACAGTGACTCAAACGTGCACCAGTCTACAGCGTCCTTCACAATAGCCACAAGGCAGAAACAACCAAAACAATGAATGAGTGGACCGACACACCGGTCCACCCACGCCATGGAATGTTACCGAGCCGCAGGGAGGAATGGAATTCTGACACGTGCTGCAACACGAACAAAGCTCAGACACACTGAGTCAAAAAACCAGTCACAAAAGGACAAATACTGTATGAGTCCACGTACACGAGGCCTCTAGAATGGGCACCTAGATTAGTGGTTACCAAGTCTGGGGGGGAGGAGGGGAAGTCGTTGCTTAATGGGTACAGAGTTTCTGTCTGAGATGATGAAAACTGCCAACAGCGGCCACAGTGGTGATGGTTGCACAACACTGAGAATGTGCTTAATGCCACACTTAAAAATGGCTGAAATGAATCAACAGATTCTGAGTAATTGTCCTTATCCTTAAAGATACATGACAAAGAACCTTTTTGATAACTCTGTACTGCTGTTCCTTCTCCCCATGTCTGGCTGTTGTCCACAACCGAGCCCACTGTCCCACTGCCTCACCCGGCTGGGCTGGGTGGCCTCTGCCAGTGATTGGCTATTCCGCTCCCACACTGTTGCCCAGCTTCTTAAGCGCAGAGCACGTGCACAGTCTACACCTGTGTGTTTAGCAAGCAAGTCCTGCAGACGTGGACCGCTGTGCTCAGAGTGCCCGCCCCTCTGCTGCCTGCCCATCCCTGCCCCCCAATGGCTCAGGTCCCGCTCTCACTTCTGCCTGGCACCACGGAGCCCTGATTAACACATTACTGAAGTCTCTTGTGTGCCGCAACTGAAGACCGAGGTGAGCACACCTTCGGTCAGAGTGAAGAGAATGAGAAGACGCAGACCTGAGAATCAGGCACATGGACCCCCGGCTGCTCAGAGGCCTGGTCCCTCCAGGCTCTCGGCTGAGACTAACTTTGTAGCACCTGTGGACCAAGTAGCCTCCAAGCCAGAGGGTGTCACAGTCAGCAGGGAACCATGTTTACTACCATCTGGTCTCAGTTTCTACTAAAATAAAATAATCCCTTTTACTACAAACTTCTCCTTTTTCATTTTTGAGGCAAGGTCTCACTCTGTCGCCCAGGTAGAGTGCAGTGGTGCGACCACAGCCCACTACAGCCACAAGCTCCCAGGCTCAAGCGATCCTCCTGCCTCAGCCTCCTAAGTAGCTGAGACTATACATAGGCACGCACTACCATGCCTGGCTAATTTTTCCATTTTTTGTAGAGGCAAGGAATCTTACTATGTTGCCCAGGCTGATCTTGAACTCCTAGGCTCAAGCAATCCTCCTGCCTCGGCCTCCCAAAGTGCTAGGGTTGCAGGTGTGAGCCACTGTGCCTGGCCCCTATGGGCTTCTTAAAATACCTCTCATTTGTCCCCCATCCGAAGCGCATGTGTGTCTGCAGTCCCAGCATCCCAGAGGGACCAGTGATGCAGATGAGTGTGCTGTCCCTGTCTCAGCAGCAGGGGCTCAGCAGAGCAGACCCTTATCTTGTGAGCCTGTCTGGCAAAAGGGCCACCTGTCCCCTCGCCTCCCAGCTCCAGGCTGCAGACCTGCTGGGTAGCCACAAAGACACAGACTCCAGGCTGTGACCCAGGATCAGACCAGCCTGGGGAGGTCCATGGATAGGGAGTGGGGGCTGCATCCCCAGCCACGCTTCCTTGGAGCAGACGGCACTGATTTTGATCTCTCCCCTGTGCTGCCTCCTCTCTTTCTTCTCTTTTCAAAACCAATGTCGGACCGTAAAGAAGTCACGTCACGTCTCAATCACGGCTATAGGGTTTCCCTGGCTGACAGTGTGGTATCAGAGCTGCCTACTTTAGGTTTTCATTCTGGACTATGAAAGGTGCAAGGACAATGACCAGTTAGTCATCAACTAACTGTAGGATGTGGTGGGTCTTCCTGGGCACAGGGTTGGGAGCAAAGCAACACGTAAAAACCAGCCCTCCCTGTCGGGACCCCACACTCTAACTGGAGAGAGAGAACTTACATCCCAAAGAGGGAAGACCAGAACAAGCCGCAGAAGCAACTCAACAAGCAAGTGGATGAGGGCTACCTGGCTGCAGCAGTCAGTGCCAGAACCAGAGCTGAGTGTGGTAATGGCTCCCGGGCCTCCTAGGACGCAGGGCCCAGAAACCGAAACAGAGGGTGTGGGAGGGGCACCAGGACACTGCGGTGTGAATGTGGAACAGGACCGCCAGCGAGGAACGCCCAGGAGCAGAGCTGGGTCTTGTCCACAGGTCTCCATGCCACCCATGCGCCTGCCGCTGCCAGGACATCAGAGGCAGCCTCACCAGCCCACTGGCCACACAGAGTGTGGCGCCAGGCCCCAGCTTGGAACCATTAGGAAGCGGCCTGATGGACAACCCCAAGGACCAACCTTCTCATCTGCCCACCCGGCCCTTCACGCTGGCCTCCTGGCTCACTCTCGGAAGACATATTTCATGAGCCTGGGGGGGCTGGGCCCAAAATAAGCAAAGTGTGGACTGAGGGGGACAGAACAGGAAGTATGAGCCTCCACCTACTGCCCGCCACACCCAGGCACTGGCAGTTCAGCCATCCACTTACTTCTTTTCTCGGTAAGGCTCAAAGGACTCATCTGAAGACTGAGTGTTTTGCTTCTTGTCATTTTCATCTTCACTCAGGAAGTCTCTAGGAAAGGAGAGAACCTTTAGCCAAGCCGTGGCCTGGGTGGGTGGCAGATCCAACAAGACCTGCTGTCTAGAGGTACCACATGCATTCCCATGTTTTAGTTCTCCTGAAAACGTCGTAAGAAAATCCCCAAATCTCCAATCCTATTTGCTGACACAAAGGGCAAGCCGGGTCACAAGCTGGCAACCCCTGGAGGCCATGCTGTCCTGGTGGACAGGACTTGGACTGGGAAAGAGCCTCCCCACAGGTCCCAGGAGGATACAGAGACTCCTCGCGGCAGATGGTCTCCTTGGTGGGCAGCCTCGGAGAAAGCAACCGCCTCACCCGTAACTGTGAGCTCCTGTGTAGCTGACGGCTTCACTGTCAGCCATTTCAAAATTCACAAAGGCGAAAAAAACCTGACTTTTACACTACAACACGACTTGCTGTTTAGTCCCCTAGCATCTGTGGGATGGCCTCCAGCCACACGGGACACCCCAGCACCTGTGGTGTTTTACCACTGGGCACCTGCTGGGCTGCACACTCACTGGGCTGTGCCCTGTGTCTGGACAGGGCGCGTGTGCTGTAGCCAGGGCTCCCGGGTGTGGAGGAAGAGCGTGAACACCAGCCAGCACGCAGCCACCCCGGTGGCCCTCAGCCCTGGGAGCTCACATGCTCTGCTGGCACCCGTCCAAGACAGGGGTGTCCCCCTCATAGAACCTCTGCTTCAAGTCACAATGTCACAAGAAAGGGCTAGAATCTGGCTTCCTGTGTTCTAGTAACATCTAGGGATGGCACAAAACTGGGGCCTTTAAGGAGGAAACAGTGAGCAGCAGCTGAGGGTCCACCACGGGGCAGTCTGAACAAAGGAACCTCTAGACTGCTCTGGGTTAAAAACAGTATTTTGTTCCCTCTGTAGCTGCGTCAGCTCTGGGGGTACCTTCTGGTACCCAGGAAGCCCCCAATTAGGAAAGAACAGGAAGCCTTGGAAGCTCCCCCGGCCACTCCTCTCTCCCAGCCCGAGGAGTGTCCCAACCAGGGCACAGGCAGCAAGCACCTAGGAGGGCTGAATTTGGTTTTCAAAGGAGAAATTTTAGGCTATTTAAACCCACTCTTCTCTCACCCCTCAGAAAGGTCACTGAACTCGTCTTTTACCCGATCATCCGAGGTTGAAGGCGGAACCTGCTTCTCACTCAACTGCCCTGAGAAACAAAGAACAAGGCCCCTGTCACCAACACAGAGACCAGAAAGTGCCTCACCTGCAAGGAGGCCCCGCCCCCATCTGACAGCAGAGCCTTCCCTCCAGGAGGGAGCCTGGGATCCTTTAGCCTCAGCTTTCCCCCCCCGTCCCAGCCCACCCCCTCGCCAAGGGTCCTGCACAGCCTCTGGCCCTTCCGTGCCACCCCCGTGTCCAGCAAAGGCCCAGGCAGCTCTAGACATTAGAAATTCCTGGAACAGTCAAGACGGGCAGGCCCAATGCCTCCCACAGATCAGAGCCAGTCATTCCAGGTGGCCTGTACTTTGTGGATGCTTTAAGACATTTAAAAAATTATTATCAAAGTATTACGTACACGAGGTTTCAAAAACTGCCTGTGACACAATTCCATTTCCCCCGAGGCCCCCAGAGCGTGTTGTCTCATTTGTGCATCTAGCCAAAGCCTCTGGGCAGCTGGGTTTTTTTTTTGTTTTTTTTTTTTGAGACAGAGTCTTGCTCTGTTGCCTGGGCTACCAGAGTGCCCTGCCATCAGCCTAGGTCACAGCAACCTCCAACTCCTGGGCTCAAGCAATCCTCTGCCTCAGCCTCCTGAGTAGCTGGGACTACAGGCATGTGCCACCATGTCCGGCTAATTTTTTCTATATATTTTTACTTGGCCAATTAATTTCTTTCTATTTTTTTAGTAGAGACGGGGTCTTGCTCTTGCTCAGGCTGGTTTCAAACTCCTGACCTTGAGCAATCCACCCACCTCGGCCTCCCAGAGTGCTAGGATTACAGGCGTGAGCCACCGTGCCCGGCTCCAGCTAATTTTTTCTATATATTTTAGTTGGCCAATTAATATCTTTCTATTTTTAGTAGAGACAGGGTCTCACTCGTGCTCAGGCTGGTCTCGAACTCCTGAGCTCAAGCGATCCTTCTGCCTCGGCCTCCCAGAGTGCTAGGATTACAGGCATGAGCCACCACGCCCGGCCAGTTGTTTTCTTTTAAAGCTCCACTGAGGACTCCCAGGTGGGAGCCAAGTGCCCACATGGGGACAGGAGCACACGCCCAGAGAAGATGAAAGAGACAGGTGGGAAGCTGGCCCCCTTCTAACTTGATGTCAGGAGCAGCTGCATCCAACCCAGCACTGTGGGGTCTGGGCCCCATAAAAGGGCCCTGTGTTTCCCCTCTGCCTATAAGCAGAAGAGACCAGTCCACACTAGCCCCAATAGGGTGTTACCAGGCAGCTGGCTGGGGCCCAGAGAATGACCTGCAGCTGGGCCAGAGCAGCAGCCGCAGAGGCCACAGCCATTCTCTTCCCCCATGTCCCACACACAAGGGCCCCATTCTCTCCCCTCAGTCCCCTGGGCCCACAGGAACGACAGTGCACAGGCTTAGAGGAAGACTGGATGCCCGACGAGCATATCTGCAAAGAAATTGCTGACGGGGTCCTGCCTGTGGAAGAACAAGAGGCCCAGATAGGCTGGCAGTCCCTCTCCTCCAGTCATGTCCTTCAGCTCCTCTCAGACCACACTGCGACCACCACCCAGAATGGTGGGAACATTCACTTTCTGCTAAAACCCCGTCCCGCTCAGCAATACAGAATCCTGGTCCAGCGCAAGCCGGTCGTGCCTCCTACCTGGGGCCCTGCTGAGGGGTGGGCCTGGCTGAGGTGGGGAGCCTGGCCCAGGCTGCACAGGACTGCTGTCTGAAGGAGGCTGGGCCGCGTCCGTGCTAGGCGGGGTCTTGGTCGCGGCCCCAACAGTGGTCCCCGTCCCTCTGCCCTGGGAGATCTGAGCGGCAGCCCCAGTGGGGTCAGACCCCCGGTTCTCGGTGAGCCGTGGTGCCATCTCCTTGTCCCACGCCCACTTGACCGCCAACGCGCTGTCCAGCAAGAAGGCCCTGCAGCTGGAGTCGGTGTCCATGGCATAGTCGTGACCCTGGTCGCAGCCCCACACAGCCTGGATGACGCCGCAGTACTCAGAGGACAGTGTCCTCTGCAGGCTAGGCAGGGCCCTGCAGCTGGCCGCGTGTCCGTGCACCCACCCCACCAAGCCGTGCAGGCACTGAGGGCTCGAAGTGATCAGATCCACTGAGAAGAGTCAACAGAGACATCAGTGCCAAGTCTGGTCAGTACCCAGCCCAACCTCCAGAGCCCACCCTCGCACCAGGGGCAGACTCACCTAGACACGCTCCCTCCTCCACCCCTGTTGGGGGCTGGGCACCGACCCTGCAAAGAATCAGTGTGGCCATGAGCAGAATGGGCAGCCTGGGGTTCACACTGCTCCTTGTACAGAAGCCTCCTGAGGTCTCGAACCTCACCTCTGCCTCCACCCAGAACGCCTTCCTGGGAACCCTCCACTCTTCCCTCTCAGGGACTGCCCCTCACTCTCAGCGATCTACATATATAGTGGGTGCTGCCCACCCCAGCACCTCCCTGTTCACCTGCCTCGCACCAGTCCCACTCAGCCACTCACAGCCCATGCCCCAACCCCAGAGGCTTCTCCCAAGGCACTCCCTGTCCCCCAAACAGCACCCAGCACATAGGGGTGCTGAACCCCTGGACATGCCCTGACCAAACACAGAAGAGCCTACTTTGTACAAGGCTTCCAATGGCCTGTCGGGGAGATGTTGACTCTCTGCAGAAAGGACTTGAGGAGCCCATGGCACTGGTAGAATTGGGCGTGGCAGTTCTTACAGACAAACTGAGACAGAGCTGGGTCCTGGTGGACAGCCACCCCCAGCAGGCACTGGAAGTCCCTGAGGAAGACTCGCTCCCCTGGGGATGGTCTCTCCGAGTGCTCCCCAGGTGCCCGGTCAAAGATGCTTCGGAGACTCCTGGAGGAGAACTTCCCGTGGCAGAGACGACAGTGCCCCATGGCAAGAGCCCGGCCTGTTCCTGGGCAAAGCAACAAGAGGCATCAGCAGTCAGCCTAGGAGGCAGGCTGGTAAGCACAGGACATCAAGGACGCAAGTTCTGAGGAGGTGAGCACCATCATCCGGCCTCCCAGCGCCGGAGGTAGAGAAGCGCCCTTCATGGGGCCTCTGCAGACACAGCAAAGGCAGGCTGGGTGCTGAGCTTCCAGCAGAACACTCAGCCTTTTGGAGGACGTGGCTGATGGAGGGCCACTGGTCCAAGACACCTTTCAGGGAGCTCTGAAAGCCTCCACAGCTGTGGACATTCACAGATGAAGCTAGGAACTGCATTTCTCCTCAGCTGTGTCCATGCCCTGCCTTCAAGGAAACAACTTGGGTTTCCTGTCAGCCGAGTGTAGGTGATGCCACCTCCTTTCCTGCTCCCAAGAGGAGTAAACGAAAGCATGCACGAGGCAACCTCAGAGAGCAAAAAGCATCATGAAAAGTGCACTGTTGTCACCACCTTCACCAGCTGCCAGGCGGGGACCAAACAGTCCTGAGGACACTCTTGGGGTCTGTTTTACTTGAGAGAAGACTAAGGTTCAGGGAGATTAGGCAATTATCTCAGTGTTACAGAAGACGAAGCAAGACCAGCACAGAAGCCCAAACCTGTCTGACTCCAAAATTTAACCACTAAGTCCTTAACAAGCTTACAGATTAGGGCACCAAAGGGTTGGCTGTCTTGCCAAAGGTCACCCCCACGCAGCTGCCGCAGAAGCAGCCAGAGGGCCAGTGCGACAGCTCTCTTGGCCCAACTGGCCAGAAGAGGCCCCTTTCGAGCTGGGAGGCCTAAAAGGGTGGGGGAAGAGAAGGAGACCCTGGGGACGTGGTCACCTGGGGTTGGAGGGTGGAGGGGATGTGGCTCTCCAGGCGGTGGCTCCGCCCAACCAGAGCCTCGGTCGCGACTCCAGCGCCGCCCCCGTCACGACTGGACCCCCAGACCGGCTGGACCCACCTGGCTCGTCGGCGCCGTCTTCGCCGGCGTCCCCGCAGCCCCGCGCCGGGCCCCAGTCGAGCCGCGCCGCCGCCACCAAGGCCGCCGCCCCCTGCACGCTCTGCCCGCCGCTGCGGGAGGGCCGGCCTCGAGGTCGGCCGCCGCCACAGCCACCGCTGCCCGAGCCTCCGCGCTGCTGGGCTGCCCCAGGCGATAAGAAGCGGCCGAGTCGGTCCCGCTTCATGGCGGCGGCCGCCACTCAAGGCCGGCCGCGTACTGCTCGGCCCCGCTCGGCCCCGCCGCTGTCTGGCTCCGCCTGGCGCGTGGGAAGCAGAGCGGAGCAGGAGGGCAGAGGGGAGCGGAGCCGGCAAGGCGGGCGACCCGGACGCCCGGCTCCAGTGCTGCCCGGACCGCTCCCCTTTCCGACCCGACCGCGACAGGGCCCGCTGTCCCCGCCGTGCGGGTCGCGGGACGGACGAGACTCGCGCAGACCTCGCGACGAGCCCGCCAGGACCTGCTCCTCCCGCCTCTCCCCGACGGGAACCTGCGGCGCAGACGGGCCGCGCCGGCCTAGGCCACCGGCGCGCAGGTGCCGGAGCGCGCCGCCGAGAGGCGCGCCGGTCTTGCCCGCAGACGCTCACGGCAACTACGCGAGGAGGTTCTTTCACCAACGCCTTCGGCGACAGGCCCGCCCCAAGCACTGACAGGACCTGCCCGGGCTCCGCCGCCTCCGCCGCCTCTACCTGCTGGGGCCCAGGTTTGCGGGGCCCGGACGCCGGAAGTGCGTTAAGACCACTTCCGGCGGTCCGCTGCTCGGCGGCTCCCACGCCCGCGCAGGCTACGTTCCGGGCTCTAGGGCGCCCGCCCCGCCCCGGGCCTCTGCCTCCGCCGCCTCCCCCGCCCGGCGCCATGGCCGCTGCGGCCGGGGACAGCGCGGTGAAGCCGCTGCAGAGCGCCATGAAGCTGGCCAACGGGGCCATCGAGCTGGACACTGGCAACCGGCCCCGGGTGAGGCGAGGCGGGGGCAGGGCGCGGCCGCCGCAACGGCTCCAGAAGGGACCCCAGCCCGGCGGCAGGCCGGGTGGGCTAGGACCGGGCCGGGCGCCCACCCAGGACTCCTCACCGGCAGTTCCTGGGGCCCGGGACGAAGGCGGGAGGCACAGCTGGGACGCTGGGCTCCGGAGTCTGCAGTGTGACCTTGGACAGCTCACAGCGCTCTCCTGGCCTCAGTTTCCCTGTCTGTTCAGGGAGTCGGTGAATTAGAGCTGAGATTTTATTTGCACAGGGGATTCAGGAGGGTCTGTGAAGCCACCCTCCAAAATATATGTGGCAAATAATTCCATGCTTATGTGTACTTTTCTGGACAGAGACCCTGTGGATGTAATCAGGTTGCCACATGGTATCGAATCCAGAAAAAGCCACTGCTCGCCCATTCATGATGTGGCCTTTTGCAGTCGCCTTCGGAGTGTCTGGAAGGAAGGGCAGGCAGGGGATGGTGTGGCTTGTTACTGAGAATGGGTGCTAACTCAAAGCAGGGCCAGGTAGAAAAGCCGGCTGAGCCACACTGGGCTACCCAAGGAGGGGAGGAGTCTGCCTGTGCCTGGGCAAAGCATCCTAGTTCCTGAGTCTGCTCCTTTCCCCAAGTTGGTTTCCTCGGGTAGCAGGTGCCCCCACAGTCAGAAATCCTGCCTGGAGGCCGGGCACGGTGGCTGACGCCTGTAATTCTAGCACTCTGGGAGGCTGAGGCGGGTAGATCACTAGAGGTCAGGAGTTCGAAACCAGCCTGAGCAAGAGCGAGACCCCGTCTCTACTTAAAATAAAAAAGAAATTAATTGGCCAACTAAAAATATAAAGAAAAAATTAGCCGGGCATGGTGGCGCATGCCTGTAGTCCCAGCTACTCGGGAGGCTGAGGCAGAAGGATTGCTTGAGCCCAGGAGTTTGAGGTTGCTGTGAGCTAGGCTGACGCCACGGCACTCACTCTCGCCCGGGCAACAGAGCAAGAC
>CAUYRT010102883.1:0-78696 GCA_963574885.1 Lepilemur ruficaudatus | reverse complement strand
AGCTTCCTCACCTCTCTCGGCCTTTGCAGAACTTAAGAGAGTCAGAGTGTTGCTCTGGATTAGCCTTTGGCTTAAGGGAATGTTGTGGCTGGTTTGATCTTCTGTCCAGTCCACTCAAACTTCCTCCACATCAGCAATGAGGCTGTTTCACTTTCTTACCATTCGTGTGTTCACTGGAGAAGCGCTTCTAATTTCCTTCAAGAACTTCTCCTTTGCATTGACAACTTGGCTACTGTTTGGTGCAAAAGGCCTAGCTTTTGACCTATCTTGGCTTTCAACATTCCTTCCTCACTAAGCTTCATCATTTCCAGCTTTTGATTTAAAGCGAGATGCACGTGACCTTTCCTAGCACTCGAACACTTAGAGGCCACTGTAGGGTTATTAATAGGACTAATTTCAGTAGTGCTGTGTCTCAGGGAATAGGGAGGCCCGAGCAGAGCGAGGGAGAAGGGGGAGGGCCAGTCAGTGGAGCAGTCAGCACACGCCACACTGACCAGTGAGTTCTCCGTCTTATGTGGGCACAGGTCGTGGAACCCAAAACAATTATGACATAGCACCAAAGATCACTGATCACAGGTCACCGTCACTGATACAATAACAATGAGAAAGTTTGAAATCCTGTGAGAATCACCAAAATGTGGCGCGGAACGGTGTGAGCACGTGCCGTTGGGAAGGGGTGCTGCCGAGACACCTGCTTGACTCGGTTGCCACAGCCTGCAGCGTGTGTGACGCGCACTGTCCGCCAAGCGCAGTGGGGCCTCGTCTGCCTGTGTGTGAGGAGTCAGGGAGGCCAAGCTCTGCAGCTGGGGAACGGCCTGCGGAGGAGGGGTGGGGCCAGGGGTCCCCGTGACTGGCCGAGGGACCTTCCAGGGGCGATGGAATGTTCTAAGACACACTTGGTGACAGTACTAAAAAATCACTGAATGGCAGTCTCGAAACGGGGGGATGGTGTGTTATGTGAAATACGCCTTCAAAAAGTTGCAGTAAGGGGGCGGGGAGGGTCTAGCGACACAGCACTGTGCTTTTCTCACGGTGGCGCCAAGCATTTTGTTAACGCCAGCAAAGAGACGGATGTGACAGGCGTCTGCCGTAGGTTCGTACGGCTGGTGCAGCGCGGGAATTTCATCAGCAGCCACGCCACGGGAGCAGAGCTGTGGCTTTGGAGGAAGCGGGCCTGCTCCGGGCCGGGTTTTCCATGAGCTGACAAGTTGCAGCTACACAGATTAGCGGTTCCCGTGTTCCCCAGAAAAGGCTCTGAGAGGTTTGTCACCTGGATCTCCTGTCCCGGGGACTGGGCCTTTCCCAGGCTGCCCGTGCGGGGCCCAGGCCGCGGCGGCGGCGGTGTGCGCCTGGCTCTCACGAAGCTGCGGAACGTCTGCTCACGCGGGTGTGGGGCCGAGTGCAGTTTAGTGTCAGCCCAGCCAGCCTCCGACACGCTCGATCCCAGAGACACGAGGCTCCCGCAGCTCCAGACTTGCATGTGTCACATCCACGCTCAGTCGCCGGACAGCGTCCTCCGGGGAGTGTCAGGAGGAATTTCTGGTTCTATTTTTATTTGACAGTGCTGCCGGCAGAACTTCTCTTAGGAAATAAAATATGCAGGCTTCCCAGTGAATTGCTGTTTAGCTAAACTAGGGATTAGTTTTGGAAACACAGACAGTGGCAAGAGCTGCTGTCTGCGCTGCCGTTTGGCAGGGACGAGGCCCGCGTGTTTCGGACCAGGGCCGTGTGGTTCTCGGTCATGTGACGAGAGGTCAGGCGTGGAATTTTGAGAGTCTGCCTACCCTGTTCAGTCTTCATTTTGAAACAGGGTTCTTCCAATCACGGCGTGGACACTGTGCCCGTTAAAGGACAAGGAAAACGTGGTCCCCTCTGAACACCGCCCGGCCAGGCCCCGGGACCCCCAGCCCTCCAGGTCTGATGCGGGACCGTGGGCCGCGCGGCCGGCCCTCCGCTCTCCTGGCCCCCGTGTTCCTGTGCCGGAACACGGCAGATGGTGCCATGGGGAGCGGGTCCCTGCGGGGTGTTATCATCACCTGCTTCCACCCAGGGCGCAGTGTCGGCCCAGACGGGCTCTATCAGGCCGTCCAGCTGCTGCTGTTTCAGATACGGCAGGAAGCAGGCCCGGAAAATAGCCGCTCGCCGCCTCGGCCCTGGCTCCGCTCAGAGCCAGTTTCAGGCTGGGGCGGGAGGAACAGGGGCATCTGGTGGCACAGGGGGACCGTGGCCAGTGTGGGCCTGTGAACCAGGTGGCGTGTGCCCCAGAGGGCTCCGGTGAGAGGGGCCTGTCACCTGGGCCGTGGGGCCATCACTCTGCCAGGGAAGTGGGTGGCCTGCAGTTAGGTGCTGAGCCCTCGCCAGTGACCTCGCGGGGCCCAGAAGTTCCCCCAGCAAGGACAGCGTGGGGCAGCCTCGGGAGGGAGCACGTCTGCTCAGCGTGTGTGGCCAGGCGGCGCCGGCCCTGCTCTGTACAGGCCCAGGTGGCCCTTCCTGGCTCATCTTCTCAGAGCCCCAGGGACAGCCCTCCCGGGCGTGGGTGACCAGAGTCTTGGGGGTCAGTAGGTGAAGACCCCTGGAGTGTCGCTTCTTCCTCCCTCTCTAGGCATTTCCACCATTAGCGACCAATCAGCATCTGCGCGTGGTTTTCTGCAAGAAGCCACATTTAGGACACGTCCCTTCAATCACCTTCCCGGACGAGCTTGGTCGGGGGCGCCGCCCGCTGTTTGCGGCCCCGGCCTCCCCTGCGTCGCGGGCAGAGTCCCCTTTCTGCACACTCCCCTTTCTCGCCCACGTAGCTGCTGCCAGCAATCCGTAAACCGCCATCTATCACTTAGATTTAAGGACCCAAACTTTAAAACAAATTAAACTCTTGTTGACATTGTCATAAAAGTCAGAGTGAAGCTGAGCAGCTCCGCGAAAGTGGACTTTCAGCCGGTTTTCTGGGATTCCCAGAGTGGCTGCCGCGAGCTGTTTCCTCTTGGCAGAGGCCGGAGGGGAGGCCGGGGTGGGGCCGCCAGCGTGCGCGGGAGGGTGGGTGTGTCGCTCGGGCGCTTTTCCATGCGTTTTAATTTAAGAAAAGAGCTCCAAAGTGTTTGTTAAAGCCTGACTGTGCTGGGGTCAAAGAAAAATTAAAAGCACAGGTCACGAGTCTGACCGTCCTCCAAGGCTTTGTCCAAACCTGGGCGCGGCTGAGAGCAGGGGCTGCGCCCACGTCCTTCCTCTGCCTCTGACTCTCTCCCCCCCGACCTTGTCTTCCATCACCATGTTAGCTGTAACGTTTGATTTTTCGTAGCTCTCTTTCTCGCTGAAACGGAAAGGGTGATTTCCACTGGATCAAACGCCAGCTTTCCGTCCTCCGTGCAGCTTCCTGCCGTGATACTGTCGCACTAAAGCATCGCAGAGAACTGTGTGGATGGAAACTAGATTGTTGATTAGCGCGACGAGCCCCTGGAGACGGGTGTGGCCCTCCGGCCCCTCCCTACACCGTGTCTCCGCCTTCAAGGCCGAGCCGCAGTGGACGGTGACGTCTGGCTCACACCTGCCCGACGCCCCCACGCTCCTGACCTGGCCTCCAGCTCCCCACCTTCCCACCTTGGCCTCAGCACTGGGCCTCGAACCACCACCCCTGGGGTGGTCGGGTCAGCGGGGACCCCTGGGCGGAGCACAGTGTCTGCCCCTCAGCGTGGGGATGGCGGGCAGTGCGCAGATGCCGCCGGGTGATCTCTCCAGGGCTCTGTGGGAGCCCATCTGGTCCTCAAGGTGCCGTGAGTTGAGAGGTGTTCGCTCACCCAGCTGAGCCCCTGCTTCCGGAGGGTGTCCCCGACGCCGGGCTCCTTTTTGCCCAGTTCGATTAGTTTCTTGATGTCAGTGATTTCCAAATGATGAGGATGGCGTTCTGATGACATGTCCAAGTGTGGTCTGCACACGAATGTGCTATCTGTACACGAGTGCAGTCTGTACACGGGTGCAGTCTGTACACAGGTGTGTGGTCTGTACACAGGTGCGTGGTCTGTATACCCGTGTAGTCTGTACATGGGTGCGCAGTCTGTACATAGGTGCATGGTCTGTACACGAGTACAATCTGTACAGGGGTGCACTGTTTATACATAGGTGTATGGTTTGTACACGAGTGCAGTCTGTACACAGGTGCGTGGTCTGTACACGAGTGTAGTCTGTACGGGGGTGCACAGTCTATACATGGGTGTGTGGTCTGTACACGAGTGCTGTCTGTACATGGGTGCGTGGTCTACACGGGTGCACGGTCTGTACACGAGTGCTGTCTGTACACGGGTGCATGGTCTGTACACAAACGCAGTCTGTACATGGGTGTGTGGTCTATACACAGGTGTGCAGTCTGTACACGAATGCAGTCTGTACACGGGTGCACGGTCTATACACGGGTGTGTGGTCTGTACACAGGTGCATGGTCTGTACACGAGTGCCTGGTCTGTACAGCAGTGTAGTCTGTACACGGGTGCGTGGTCTGTACACAGGTGCGTGGTCTGTACACGAGTGCAGTCTGTACATAGGTGTGCGGTCTGTACATGAGTGCAGTCTGTACGGGGGTGCACAGTCTGTACATGGGTGTGTGGTCTGTACACGAGTGCTGTCTGTACATGAGTGCTGTCTGTACACAGGTGCGTGGTCTGTACACGGTGCATGGTCTGTACACAGGTGTGTGGTCTGTACATGAGTGCAGTCTGTACACAGGTGCGCAGTCTGTACACCAGTGCAGTTTGTACACGGGTGCGTGGTCTGTACACAGGTGCATGGTCTGTATACCAGTGCAGTCTGTACACAGGTGCATGGTCTGTACACAGGTGCCTGGTCTGTACACCAGTGCAGTCTGTATATGGGTACACGGTCTGTACACAGGTGCATGGTCTGTACACAAGTGCAGTCTGTACAGGGGTGCACAGTCTATACATGGGTGCGTGGTCTGTACACGAGTGCAGTCTGTACACAGGTGTGTGGTCTGTACACCAGTGCAGTGTGTACACAGGTGCGTGGTCTGTACACAGGTACGCGGTCTATATACAGGTGCGTGGTCTGTACACAGGTGCGCGGTCTGTATACAGGTGTGTGGTCTGTACAGCAGTGCAGTTTGGACACAGGTGCATGGTCTGTACACGAGTACAGTCTGTACACGGGTGCGTGGTCTTTTCACGAGTGCAGACTGTACATGGGTGCGCAGTCTGTACACATGTGCGTAGTCTGTACATGGGTGTGTGATCCATTCACGGGTGCGTGGCCTTTTCACGAGTGCAGTCTGTACATGGGTGTGCGGTCTATACACAGGTGCATGGTCTGTACACCAGTGCAGTCTGTACAGAGGTGCGTGGTCTGTACATGGGTGTGTGATCTATACACGGGTGCATGGTCTTTTCACGAGTGCGGTCTGTACATGGGTGCGTGGTCTATACACAGGTGCATGATCTGTACACGAGTGCAGTCTGTACACAGGTGCATGGTCTGTACACCAGTGCAGTCTGTACACAGGTGCGTGGTCCGTACACCAGTGCAGTCTGTACACGGGCGCGTGGTCTGTACTCGGGTGCGCGGTCGGTACGTGGGTGTGCTGCACGTCTCGGCGTGGGGCTCGGTGCCCGGCGGCTGCTGGAGAGCGCCGTCCCAGCCTCCGCACTGACTTCCTCACGTTCCGTTAGGGAAATGGGCCAGGGTCTACCCTGAAGGGCAGTGGCGATGCCGCATGCAGTCAGAGACGGCTCCGGTTCAGAGCTAACCACTCCGATGCAGCTGCAAAGTGTTTCATCTTCCCTCTGAGCTAACAGTGATTCTGAACAAACTTCTCTAAAAAGCTGTTCTCTACGTATTCAGTCTTTTTTCTAAAGACATATTGTAAGCCCCCTTAAGAAACCAAATTAGGTAAACAGAGAAGGAATTAATGCTTAATTTTCCAGAGAGCTCACGGCCCCCCAGAGGGAAGAAATTCAACAAACACGAGACAATACGCAAAGCACCAAGCAGCAATCTCCCTGCACTCTGTGCAGCGGGAGCCTGGAGCCCGAGAACTGGGTCTGTTAGAGCAGCGCGTCTCGGAGTCGCCGAGACGTTCACAGCGCAGAACAACCCCACCGCTGTGCACGGGCTGCTCTGCCCAGGCAGGGCACGTGGGGATCAGACCCCGACCCCTCAGCAGCTGCAGTGGCACAGCCTAGACTACGGAAGCGAAGTCACCCACACGCAGACAGTCCAGGGTGACAGTGACAGCTGCTGGGTCGGCCCGAGCAGCCACAGGTTGGACACGGAGGCCCCAACCAGGGTTTGGGAGCCTTGGGGTTGGCCGGGCAGCACTTTTCAGAGGAACAAAGATGGGCTGCATCTCGGGGCCGCCTCTTGCTGTTCTTGGTCTCCCGTGGGAAAGGCGGCGGAGGGAGGCCCGAGCCGCTGACGGCGAGCTGCGTCCCAGGCCGGGTCCCCGAGTCTGCTGGGTTTGGGTCGCTGGATGGAGAACCTGCTGCAGGCGACAGCAGGCACACGGGACACGTCCTGCGTCCTACAGAGTGCGCCCCGCCTCGCCCCTTCTCCTGCCCGCCCTTGCCAGCTGCCGTCAGAAATGGCCAGTCCCGGAAGGAGGGTGGACGGGGTCTTCGGGCGCCGCGGTCACCCAGCGCGGGCTCGTGTTGCGGTGACTGCCGGGGGCGCGTGCTGTTGCATGAAGTCAATTAGCGTGCGTGAGGCCGGCACTGCTGATTTGATTTGGGACTCGGGGGGCCGTGGAAATGTGCAATTATGAGACCTAATGGCCCTTCCTGCCGCGCGCAGCCTCCTGGCACCTAATCCCCTTTGATGAATTGCTCATTACGCGCAGTGTTGGAATAGCCGCCGTACAGATCGGTAATTGGATAATCAACACCGAAATTCAATCTCGAGAGTTTCCTCACCCGGTCAGCGTGTCCTGAGGACCGGGGCGCGTCTCGTCCACCTGCCCTCCTGACCGTCGCCCCCTCCTCCGGTGGTTTTCCGGGCTGGGCATTTGGGGCAGTAGCTTCCCGCTTGGCTGGTCACAGACGCCCTTGTCTTCAGCCCTCTGTGATTTTCTATTTGGGTCTCCACAGAGGGAAGAAACAGGGTCTGCTGTCGGGCAACGTTGTCAGCGCCCATTGGTAACGGCAACCCTCGGGCGACCTCACCCACTTGGGGGGGGAGTGAGAGCCAGGAGGACACAGGTGCCGCGGTGCAGGGGACAGTGTCACGGTGCGCCCGGGCACAGTGCAGGTGGGAGGAGGCCAGGCTCCCGCGAGGCCCAGCTCTGAAGGACAGGGCTGTGGGCCTCAGACTCTGCTCTGGCTGCAGAACGGGGAACTCATTAGTGGGACTTAGGATGGGCCACGGGGAGCCCGGTGGCAAGATGCTGAGGTGACCTCGTGAGAGTGGGTGGCCGCCTGTACCCAGGAGCAGCAGTGGCCAGGGAGTGGACGGACGGGTGCGTACGGGACCCACGGAGGGCGTTGGCAGGACTCAGGACTTGGCTGGGTGGTCCGGGAGCAGTGGGGGTGGCAGGACTCGGGCCAGGGTGGGGGGGACCCGGCAGAGAGCCCACAGCAGTCTGTGGGACCTGGGACAGCACCGTGGGGGGGGAGGGCCCCTGCAGGGGGCCAGGCCTCTCGGAGCCAGGTCCTTGTCCCAGGCTTTGCGGAGCCACAGCTGGGCCAGGAGGGGGAGACCCACGGAGCCACCCTCCATGCTGGTGGGAAGGGGGGCGGGCGCGAGAGCGGGTGGGGAGACAGAAGTGTGGCCCTGAGGTGCCACCCTGCACGTCTGGACCCCGTCGACTGCTCTCGGAGGTTCGTGACCTGGAAGACGTGCCTGGGCCCTGCCTGGCACAGGGACCCTTCTACCTCCTGAACGTCAGACTAGGCCTCAGTCATTGACTAGCACAGAGCCCTCCCTGCCCCATCCACGCGCCCAGCCCCAAGCTTTGCTGGCTCTGGGTCTCTCCAGACAGCCAACGGGATGGCAGCTCCTGGCTGGGCACCACGTGAGCGGTGGTGTCTGTGGCCGCAGCAGACCCGAAACCGCCCCCCAGTTCTCAGCTTGTGATGCTCTGACGCGAGAGGCCACTGACCCGCGGGCATGAGGGCAGCCCTGTGCTCGTGCAGATCGGGGGGCCGCGGGGCACGTGGGGGCCGTGTCTCACCCGTCACTTGAGGTCTCTGTCACCCTGGTTGGGAGGGTCTGGGAGGCTGGTGCTCCCGCCGTGCCACAGGGACAGACTCTGGTCCCTGTGTCCCCGAAGTAACAGACGCCGTGTGTGGACGCGGGACGCGTAGAGTCGGGACATAGACTGCTGTCCCCACCCGCCAGCGTCTGAGCCTCGCGATGGGACGCGGCGGCGCCAGCAGGAGACGCGGAGCTGTATCCATGGTCTGTTTAAACGGAACTTTAAACCTGCATCACTGCGAACACGGACAACGAAATCGCAGCTCTCCATGAGTTTTATTTTAATTCCTGTCTTGATACCTGAAACCACCCCGACCCCAGGCCGCTGTGACGGCTCCGAGCGGACGTGCGCCCGGCAGGGGAGTGCAGGTGACGACCGCCCCCGCCGGCAGGCCTGCGCCGGCGTGGCAATGCCCAGACGCGGCTTCTCAGCGTCGTTCGCTGTCTGCTTCCCCGCTGGGCCCCACGCCCCCCTCCCCAGGGCCACGTGGCCCCCACCGCACTCCTGAGAGTCGTGGGGCCACCCCTGAGCAAGCTGCACGATGTCACTTCTTAAAGATGTGTGTGAATGCGAATCCTAAGGTGCCGTGACGGTGGGGAGATCTGGCTTCCCGTCCCCGGGACGCAGACGAGTCCTCCGCGCGGCAGCACCAGGGAAACCGTGTTAAAGGCGACCTCACCTCTGTTTCTCTTGGTCCCGAGCTGGTCCCAGCTGACCCAGCTTCTCGGCCGCTCCTGTGGCTGCGCACAGGCGGGGCCTCCTGCCTGCGTCCTGCCACGGGCCAGGGGCTGCCGGCCGTGGTCCGTGGGGCCCGAGAGGATGCCCAGGTCCTTCGTGGGCCGAGCCTCAGTGCCTCCCGGGGGTGCCTGTCCCGCCCAGAGCCCGCAGGCCATCCATCAGCTGTCCCCGGGCCGGGTCCTGCTCTGCAGCCGTGTGCACGCTCCCGCGCGGAGTGCAGCCAGTGGCGTGAGGGGCTCCCACGGCTGTGCTGCCCACTCAGCTCCTCGGGCGGCCAGGTGCGGCCACGCTTACCTCCTGCCCCCTTTCAGTTGCCGTTGCTCAGGTGTTTAAAAATCAAACCCCGACCTGTCACCTCTACACACCTCGGATGCACACACCTTTTAACAGACAGCCATTTTCTTACATGTCACAACATGGTTTTCACACGTAACGGAGTTGCCGGTAGTTCTCGGGTGGGAAGCACAGGACAGTGGGTGGCCTCGCCGCGACCTGGCACCTGCGTGCGGGATGCCTGTGGCTGGGGGCAGCTGGGGGTGCCCAGCAGGTGCCCCACGGCCCGGGAGTCGACCTCGTGCCTGCAGCACACTCCAGACAACAGTGTCTGACCTCCCCGTCTCCACCGCCCCGCAAAGTAGGAGTCCCTGGCCCCGCCTGGCCGCTCCGAACGCCCCATCTCGCCCCCGGACAGCGCGGGCGCGTCCTGCGTTTCCGCGACGGGACAGAGGAAGCAAACTTGACCAGACGCACTGGTCACTCTTCTCTGTCCATTTATTTTATTTGCATGAAAGAGGGCTTTACAATTTTTCATTTTTTGGATCCTGTAAATTCTGTTTGAGTGTGGGGCACACGGAGGGCGCTGGGAAAACGCTCGCTGGCGCTGTAGTGATCCTGGCGGAAACACGCGCCCGCTCGCGCCCGTGGGGGAGGACAGAGACCTGCCGGACTCTCCGGCACGTGGACAGCCCAGTGCCCGCGGCGGCGGGAGTTTCCACTCGGCATTTGCGTCGTTTGCAGGTTCGGCTAAATAAGGAAGCAGGCGCCCGGGCAGGAAAGTTGTTCCGTTGTAATTGCTGACGCCGCGTAACCGCGCGCTCGTCAGCCGGCCCCACGTCCAGGTGGAGGGCCGCATGCCATCAGGGCCGTGACTTGTTGTCACTTCGCCCTGACTGCCCCGTCCTCTCCTTCCAAAAATAGCAGGCCTTGTGGCAGCAGCTTATTATGATAAAAAGATAAAAATAAGTGAAGGCTGAAACAGGTCCGGGACACCCAAGGTAACATGAAAACTTACTTTTTAATGAAACTTGAGAAACTGTGTTATTTTCCACTGCCTCGCAGAGCAGCCTTGGAAACAATCAGAAAGCGAGAAAGGATTTGGGTGTTGCAGCTGTGTGCTTTCAGGGTCACGGTGCTGTGACACCTCGTGGCAGGGTCTCTGCTGTTCCCGCCCCGTCCTGGAGGCAGCTCCTGGCGGTGCCGCCAGATCCACACGTGGACTTGGGAAGGGGAGGCATGTGTGGTGGACTTTCTAAGAGGCGGCCTCTTCTTGAGAAACTAAAAAGCCCACGAGAGGCAGCCTCTTGACGCACACCTGAGCCGTCCCTGCATCAGAACGAAGGTACTTGCAGTGGAACAAAAGTGTTTCTTCTCTGCTTCCTACTTTCTTATCTCTAATTCGTGGCTTTGATCTATTTTTATGTGCTTAGCTCATATCTAGTACAGTACCTTGAGTAAGAACCAAATAAGTCTAAATGTGTACATCAGATGGAAAAATTGAAAGCTGTGTGCTCAGCAGTTCATTGAAACCACAAAAGAGTGAGCAAATACATCTATCATCCCCCTCCGTAATGAAAGTCACAGCAGCGAAAATCTATATGTTCATTAGGATTTTCAGCCGCCGTCAAATGGCTTTCTTGTCCCAAGAATTATGAGATGCAGTGAAAGTTAGTACAGCAAGCATAATTCGGTTATCGCTTAGAAGTTAGTTATTTAAGAACAGGATTTGGCCTGAGATGTTCCCGGCTGCACTTGTATCTGCCCAAATCGCTGTCCTCTTAGGTGACAAGACCAACCGTAGCTGCAGGTGCATTTCCCAGGAAGGGGAAGCAGATACTTTTTATGATTCTCCTTTAGTTACAGGACTGGGAAAGAATGCCCTTCTTGTTTTACTTTGCTCTTCTAAAAGTTACTTTGGCTTTCCCTTAAAAATAATATCTTTGAGGACCTGTCATCCGTAAGGAATATGTACTTTTCTGTCTCTCAGAGGAGAGGGCAATAGGCGAGTTCCGGAGGCTTCTGTGCCACGTGTTTACAGTGTGACCTGACTGTGGGCTCGGGGGCAGAATCTGTGGGACGTGACGCAGTGTGGGGCATAGCTGTGGGTCACGGTGACAGGGACAGAATCCCGGCTGGACCCCTGCAGTGGGACCGTCGATCCCCTTAAACCATTTGCTTTGGTTTAAAGGAAAGACAGTTCTCTCTATTAAAGAGCAACATGGTAGTGTGTTCTCATACCAGGGATGGAAAGATGACGGTCCCCACTGGCTAGTTTGCTAAGTAGTAGCAGATAAGAAAATATTGTTAGATTTTAAAATTCATGGTACAATTGGTTTCCTTATTGGAGCTGACATGGCTGTTGGAGAAGAGGAAGATGCTTTTACCTGTGTTGTGTGTAATTAAGCTAGGAGGTACCCAGACCAACATGTTTTTTAACAATTGACACAAAGTATTTTTTTGCAAAGCATGGTCTTATCCCAATTCATTTAACTTTTTAAATACAAGGATTAAATAGTGGGTCTGGGTTAACATTGCTGAACCACGTTTCTTACTTGTTAAGCTCAAATCTGATTCCTAAGGAAATTCTAACTCTGCCCCTCCTGGTTCTTTGCTTCCCTGCGGCTAGTGGGCGGCCGCCCAGCCCGGTGGGCCTGACGTGGGCCCGTGGCCACCCACGCTGGGCAGGACGGGTCATGCCATGGAAACGGGTCGGAGCCAACCCTGCAGGCCCCCGGCGCCTGGGCCACCGGCAGAGGCAGCTCAGCTGTGTCGGGACAGATTTTCCGCCGTTTTGCTGGTCGACACTCGTGGCCGCGTCCGGCGAGAGGCATGGCTGGTCCTCTGTGACGGGGGGCAGGGAGGCAAAGCTGCGTTTGCATTAACCTGAAAACCCCATGCAGATCATTTCTCTGATGGTGGAAGGAATGCACGCACACTGCAGGAAATTGGGACGCTGCGAGGGTGACGGGAGGAAGAGGAGCCACCTGCAGCCTGCGCCGCCCCGCGGCTGCCTGTGATGCTGTCGTCCTTCCCGACAGTCTGGAAACCGAAAGTTCGCCAGAAAGTGCTAGTGGCTGTGCGCGTGTCTTTCTTTCATGAGAAGGGCAACTTAGAGCATCTAAGAGCTCTGGGTTGATGGTGTTTTTTAGCACGTTGTTCTGTGAATAGAACATGGGCCTGGGGGAGCCTCAGGTCCCCAGAAGCTGCTGCTTTGCACCTGGGGGCCCCCGTCTGGTAGCACCGCGCTCCCCAGAGCTGTGCCGTGGGGCTGGGCTCCGTGCAGGGACTGGCCAGCTCCCAACCACTCTGATCTGTCTTCAGAACGAGACCAGGAATGACACTGGTCTCCCCGAGGAGCTGTGCAGGTCGCCTGCAGCTGGCATGTTTCATGACCCCTGGAACTCAGCTGTCACTCGAGCCTGTGGGGGACTCTGGACCAGGTGGGGTGTGCACTGGCTGGGGGCAGAGTGTTTCCCTGATGGGACTGGTGTGCAGTGGCTGGTCTCTGCCCTGACACACAGAGCAAGGAGCGGTCCTGGTCAAGCCCCATCACAGACTCTGCCTCCAGGCTCGGCACCGGGAGGGATTGCTAGGCCTCTGCGGGACTCAGCGACAGGATGGGAGGATCAAGGCCCCCCAGAGGACTTGGGCAGGATGGGAGCACCGGGGCCCCAGAGGACTAAGGGGCAGGAGGGGAGGACAGGGGCCCTGGAGGACTCAGGGGCAGGAGGGGAGGACTGGGGTCCCAGAGGACTCAGGGGCAGGAGGGGAGGACTGGGGCCCCGGAGGACTCAGGGGCAGGGGGGAGGACTGAGGCCCCCGAGGACTCAGGGGCAGGAGGGGAGGACTAGGGCCCCGGAGGACTCGGGCAGGAGGGGAGGACTAGGGCCCCAGAGGACTCAGGCAGGAGGAGAGGACTAGGGCTCTGGAGGACTCAGCAGCCAGATCAGAGGACGGGGGCCCGTGCTC
Organism: Lepilemur ruficaudatus; assembly: GCA_963574885.1. NCBI lineage: Eukaryota > Metazoa > Chordata > Mammalia > Primates > Lepilemuridae > Lepilemur > Lepilemur ruficaudatus. The sequence goes on along the minus strand of CAUYRT010102883.1, from coordinate 65,528 downwards.
CCTTTCATCCTGTGGAGTCAGTGCAGCTGCAGAGCCGGCCCATTCTGTCTTCCAGAAAACGGACTCAGAGCCTCTGCCAGCTGCCCCGCCGTCGGGTGCTTACAGATCGTGGGCCACAGTCTGAGCAATGCGGCAGGAAGGCAGAATCTCAGTCTGGGAAAAGTTGGACAACTCTCCGAGCTCTTGGCTTCCATGTTGTCTCGTTGCATTCAAACAGGCTCGGGGCTGTCCTGGGAAATGGAAGTTGGGTGGTTGTTAAAACAAACACCAGCTAGAGACATTCTCCTGCCGTTTCTGCCGCTTGCAGCAGACTTGCTCTTTCTTCTGTTTATTCGTGTTTTAATTCTGACCGCAGACGTCCTGGGTCTGCTTCTATACTTGTCCCTTCCTATGGCGGCTGACGTGACAGCGCCGTCAAGTTGCGCAGGGGCCCTGTTGTTGCCATCCGATGCAGAAGTGCACCATCACGTCTGCACGTGGGTGGGTGGCAGGGCCGTCCACGGTGGGGTCCTGGGCAGAGCTCCATGGCCCAGGCCACAGGAAAGCAGCTGGAAGGGCGCGCCGGGGAGAGACGTTCCGACGGGCGGCGGAGGTGCCACTCTGATGTCAGAGAACTGGCGGAGCGCGTGGATGCAGCCGGAAACACGCTGGAGCCCTCTCGGGCCTGGGCCCTCCGCTGGGAGCCTCCACCAGCCCTTTGCACAAAAGAGCCTTAGAATCCCCTACGTGCTGCTGGGATTCTTGAATGAAATTTCTGGGGTAGTGTCAGCAAAAACTCTGGCTTTGCAGAGCAGCTGGCCTGCTTTGCAGTTTGTCTCAGAGTGAAGGAGGTGCTGCCCGCCTTCTGTCCTTGCTGCCACCCAGACCCGTGCGGGACTTTCTCCTCAGCCCCCTCCCCTTTGAAGGAATTTTTAAAGCACGTGAAAGCTAGTACAGGAGAAATGACTGAAAAAACATAGTCATTTTGCCAAAACAGGAGGATGCCACGTTGGTCTGTGTGGTGTGGAGGGTGGGTGTGTGTGCCGGTGTGTTGCTTTGTTTTGCTTTGTTTTGCGAGAGGCACGCCACAGAAAAGGAAAGTAGCAAAAAATACACCCCTTGATCTTTCCTCCTTTCAGCGGCACCAAACGGTGAGCCCCGAGTGCCTGGCAGGCGGAAGCAGTGAGGACAGACAGGGATGAGGGGCGGGGGATCTGGAGGAGGGAAGGTGGGAGCTCAGTGCAGGGGCTGCCGGGCAGGGCCAGAGTCCTCGTGTTCCCTGTGTCTGTGCACCAGCCATGGGTCCTGGCCATCCCTGCCACATCTTACTCTCCATTTGCCAGGGGGACCCCCGGGCACTAGGCCGAAAGGGCCAGAGGGCGGTTGGCCGAGCAGGTGCAGATTGGGGCCGGCCCCGAGCCCAGTCCACCGAAGAGGGTCCCGTCTCGTCCCGTCAGCTCCAGGACCGTGGGCTGCTGTTCCCACTCTCCGAGCCTCCCGTGATCTCCCCGTGGACAAACTGGCAGTGACAACACCTGCCTGTACTCCCTCTCAGCTCTGTACACGGACCACAAGCAGCGTGTGAGCAGGTGCTTCAGAAGCCATGAAGGGCTGAATAAATGTTGGGTTAATACGTAGTTTGCTTGTGCCTTAAAATCCGAGACCCTTAATTGCTCTCAGAAACCAAGAATTCAGAAATGTGGGGAAACGTTGCTTAAAAGCTGGGCATTGAGAGAGGGAAGACAGATGAAACAATATTCAAACTCTCCCACTCCTTTGGTTTGCACTTTTTGCAGAGTAGTCATATGAAAACCCATGAGTGAAACCTAAGAGATGAACCATATATAGCTCACTACAATGCGATGATCAAAAAGAAGAAACTGATGATGTGAAAGTACAAATATTTTACTTTGGAAAGGGCATTTCTCATTACGATTAGATTTGCACAGCGCATTTATGAATGGCTGAGAGGCGATATGTAGTGTCAGGAAAGATGCAGTTGATGTTCACAGGTAATGGCCTATAGATGACAGGCCATTGCCTGTGCTGTGTACTTCTTAGTTTTTATAATTTAAAAAATACTGATTTCCTATTTCACTCAATTCCAGATACATATATGGCAGTGGGTGTGATTGTGAGTGCGCAGATGTGGGGTACAGGGGTGCACATACACATCCCGGAGTAAAACAAGGATTCACACTGCCTCACGCAAGTGTTAGAAAAAAACAATAGTTTCCATCTTAGGAGCATTTTAGAGAAAAATCAAATATAAGGGAAAAAACCCTTCTCATTAAATTAAGCTGTGGTATAACAGCTCACCACATCCTGTTGCAGGGACATCTGACGTTGAGCAGGGCAAAGGTTCCTCTTTCGGGTCTCTGACGAGTCATGAAGGCCACATGTTACCTGCAGTTCAAAATACTTCTCTACAGGAAATAGCCTGTGTCGGTGGAAAAGCTGAATAAGAAGATGGAAATTATCAGCAGAGAGAAGACAGTGTGGGAAACCGTAGGTGCCATCGTGCCAGAGAGAGAAAGCCACCCCCAGATAACCCGCACACGGCCCCAGCCGCAGCCGTGGGCCCCGGAGCCGTGACCTCATGGAAGAGAAGCAGCCAAGGGGAAGGAGCAGGTGCCCGGCGTGTGTTCACCCTCTGCCCAGCGGCCACGCGGCCTAAGACCTGCCCCTCGGCTGTGTGCACTGCAGCCTTCTGTGGAAAGTAACGTGGCTTTTCACACCGGCTATGGCGCAGACCATGCTGGGGGCAGAGTCCGGCTTTGCTGTTGTGCCACCCGTGGTTGTGCAGACAGCTGTGTGAGGCGCCGTCCACTGCACAGTCGTGTTGTGGCACCACCTTCAGTTGTGTGGGGTGTCACCATCATGTGGTGTCACGCTTGTGTCTTCGCTTTCTGTCAGCTGCTGCCACAGGGGACTCAGGGAAGCTCCCCCAGCATGTGAGAGGTGGAGTCAGGGTTCGTGCTGGACGTCCCCACAATATCTGAACGTTATGAGGCTGGGAGGGGGGCGCTCCTGCCCCCAAGCTCTGCAGCCGTCGGTGTTGGGGGCACTACATGGTGTCCCACCTGGAACGCCCTGAGACAGCAGTCGAGGGTGACTGGTGCTCCCAGCTCTCGGTAACAGCCCTAAAGTAGATGGAACAGCAGAGAACCTGTGTGGTGCCCAGCATGGCCACCAAGGTGAACCTGGAGGGCTGGGGACGTGCTGAGTGATTTCCCAGCCACCCACCGGGGCTCTCCCCGGGAAGCTCAGGTGCCCGTGGGCTGTGGGGGAAGCCCATGCTGCTGTTCTTCCCCTTTCACCTTTACAAGCAGATGTTGTTTGCCTGTGGTCAGGACCACCATGACTAACTAGAAGGTTCTCACCACTTTGCTACCAACAGGCAACATCTACTAACTATGACATCAGGCATCCTGCCTTGCACAGAACATCACTCAACCCTCACACCTGGCATTCCATCCATCCATCAGTTACCATCAGTCCTCCTTCCATCCATCATTATTACCCTCAGACTTCCCCCATCCCATCATTAATACCCCAGACCTCACTCTGTGCTGTGATTATTACCTTCATACCACCCTCCATCCATAATTATTACCTAACACCTCAGTCCATCCACCATGATTACCCTCAGACCTACCACGGTCCCATCATTATTACCCTTAGACCTCCCTCCATCCATGATTATCATCCTCAGACCTCGCTCCATGCCATCATTATTACCTGACACCACCCTCTATCCGATCACTATCTCCCTCAGACGTCCCTCCTCCATCATTATTACCCCCAGACCTTTCCCTACCATCATTAGTGCTCTAAGCCCTCCAACCATTTCATCATTATTGCCCTCAGGCCTCCCTCCATCCATCATTATTATTCTCAGACCTCTCTCCATCCCATATTTATTACCTCAGACCTTCCTGGACCCATTATTATTACCTCAGAACTCCCTCCTTTTAGCATTATTACCCTGAGACCTCACTGCATTCATCATTATCACCCTGAGACCTGCTTCATCCCATCATTATCACCTCAGACACCCCTCCTTCCATGACTATTGCCCACAGAGCTCCCCCATTCCCATATTATTACCCTCCAGTTACATCATTAATACCCACAGACCTCCCTCCATTTCATCATCATCTCAGACCTCCCTCTAAGTCCATCATTAGAACCCTCAGCACCATCATTACTACCCCAAGACCTTCCTCCACTTTCATCATTATTACCCTCAGACTTTTCCTCCATTCCATACTGTTAGAATCAGACCTCCCTCTATCCATCATAACCCTGAGACATCCCTCCATCCATAATTATCACCTCAGACCTCCCTCCATCCCGTCAGTATTACAACTACACCTTCCTCTATCCCATCATTATTACCCTCAGTCCTACTTCCATTACATCATTATTGCTCTTAGACCTCCCTCCCTTCCATCATTATTATTCTCAGACCCCCCTCCATCCCATAATTATTTCTCTCAGACCTCCCTCCATTCCATCATTAGTACCTCATAGCTCCCTACATGTGTAATTATTTTCTCAGATTTCCCTCCATATACCATTAGTACCCTCAGATTTCCTTCCATCATTATTACCTCAGATTTCCCTCCATCCATCATTATTCTGAGACCTTCTGCCACCCCATCATTATTACCCTCAGACCTCCCTCCATCCAATTATTATTAACATCAGACCTCCTTAATCCCATCATTATTACCTCACACCTCCTTCAGTCCCATCATATCAAACTCAGACCTCCTTCATCCCCTCATTAGTATCTCAGACCGACCTCCCTCCAATTGTATCATTGTTACCCTCAGACCTGCTTCAGCCCATCATTATTACCCTCACACCTCCCTCCATCTCGCCATTGTTGCCCTCAGACCTCCCTCCATTTCATAATTATTGCCCTAACACTTCCTCCCTCCCATTATTAACCTCAGACCTCCCTCCATCACATCATTACTCTCAGCCCTCTCTCCATTCCATCATTATTACCTCACACCTCCCTCCATCACATCATTAGTACCTGATACCTCCCTACATTTGTTATTATCTCAGACCTGCCTCCCTCCACCTTTACTACGCTCACATTTTCCTCCAACCGTCATTATTACCGCAGACCTCCCTCCAGCCATCGTTACTACCTCAGACCTCCCTGCCTCCCATCACTATTACCCTCAAACTCCCTCCATCCAATCATTATTACCTTCAGACCTCCTCCATCCCATCATTATTAACCACAGACCTGTTTCATCCCATCATTATTACTTTAGGCTGCCCTCCCACCATCATTATTACCCTCAGACTTCACTCCAAATCTATCACTATTACCCTCAGACCTACTTCATCCATCATTATTATACTCGCGCCTCCCTCGAATTCCAGACCTGCTTTATCCCATTAATGTTACCCTCACATCTCCCTCCAACCCATCATGACTGCCCTAAGATCTCCCTGTAATTCCATCATTAGGATCCTCAGTACCATCATTATTACCTTCAGACCTCCCTCCATCCCATCATGGTTACAATCAGACCTCCCTCTATCCGTCATTATAACCCTGAGACATCCCTCCATCCGTGATTATTATGTCAGACCTCCCTCCATCCCATCAGCATCACACCTACACCTCTCTTCGTCCCATCATTATTAGCTCAGACCTTCCTACATTTCATCCTTATCACCCTCAGACCTCCCTCCTTCCCATCATTATTACCCTGAGGCCTCCCTCCATTATTCATCATTACTCCAGACCTCCCTCCTTTCATCAGTATTACCCTCGGACTTCCCCATCCCATCATTAGTACCTCAGTCTTCCCCCATCCCATAATTAGCACCTCAGATCTCCCTCCCACCTTGGTTATTACCTCAGACCTCCCTCCATCTTATCATTATTACCTCAGACCTTCCTCTGTCATTATTACCTCAGGCCTCCCCTCATCCCATCATTATTATCCTCTGACCTCCCTCCATCCATCATTATTATTCTCAGCTCTCCCTTCATCTCATTATTATTATCTCAGACCTCCCTCCTTCCATCCTTATTACCTCAGACCCTCCTTCATCCCATCATTATTACCTCAGACCTCCCCGCATCCATTGTTGTTACCTCAGACCTCCTTTCATTACATCATCAGTACCCGCGAACCTCCCTCTGTCCACCTTTGTTACTCCTCACGCTGCCTCCCACCGGTCGCAGTTGGCGGTAGAATGTTTGGTAGTCGTTCATTATTGATACTTAAATGGGGATGGCCGGAGTCATTGTAACGCACTGTGGTTCCCGCCGGTGTCCTGAGTGGTGCCATTTCTCCTGCCCGCCCTCGTCGTCAGTGTCCAGGTGCCTGCGTCGGGTCCAGGCTGTGAACGCATGCCGACCGGGAGTGCAGAGGGCTGCTCCGCCAAGTGTCCTCCTCCTCCTCTGGTGGCCCAATCCTGGCAGTGATCCTGGGCCCCGCTGGACCCGCCTGCCGGCTGTGCGAGGGGCACGGGTGCGTGGCGCTGTGCCACGTGGCGGGGCGTGGTCCTGAGTGTGCGTGCAGCCTCTGCAGCAGAGGACAGCCTCCCTGCTGTACACCCCGCACCTCCTCTGAGGATGGGGAAACCCTCTTCGCTTGGTATAGAGTAACGCTAATTGTAGCCTTCCTCGCTAAGACCTTAGAGAAACTCTAGATTTATGATTTTTCTTTGTCAGAATGTTCTTTGATGTGGCAAAGTGTGAATTAGACGTGCGCCTCTTTCAAAAGCCTAAACACGTACAGTGTGAAAGAGAGTTACACCCGCTCGCATTCCCAGCCATTCCTGTCTGCCGGCAGAACCCAGCGCCACGCCGCAGGGAAGGCCCGAGATGGCCACGCTCGGCCCGTGGCTCTCAGGCAGGGTGGCGGCTCGCACGGCACAGCGAAGAGAGCCTTCCTGTCTCCTCCACGGGCACCTGCTGCTGCGGGTTTTTCAGGGCTGTGCAGAGGCCGAGCAGCTGCCGCCGAGTGTCATGGAAAGTGCCCGGAGCTAAGGCGCTGCCGTGCGCGCTCCAGGGACAAGTTGAGTCCTGAGCGCTCGGCCAGAGCCGCCTGTGAGCACCTGGGCCTCGCCTCCTCGCCAGTGTCTGGGGAGGGAGGGAGCCCGAGCGCCTCTGGGCGCTCTGCGCTGCGTCCTGCGCTCAACAGCCAGTCCCGTGACGGGCCGGGAGTCAGCGCTGCCTCTGAGGACGCCGTGTGTGCTGCTGGGCCTTCGTGAAGAGCCAGGACCCCTCGTCCTCCGTGGGCGCCACGGCGGGGAGGAACAGCCGGCTGGGTCTGGCCAGGCTGCCTCTGGGCGAGCGCGTGGTCCGGGCGTTCCCTGTGGCTGCCGGGGCTCCCTCTGGAGCTCCGCGCCCGTGCATCCTGTTACCAGTTCCCATGACACAATTCCCGATTCCCCCAACTACGTTTTATTGTTGTTATTCTTAAAAATGGGGGGGTGTTGAATGTTGAAAGGGAATTTAGGGCCAGGAGGGGGGCGATGAAATGCACAGCCACTAATTGCTCCAGGAAGCCGCCCTTAGACAGGCCGGGGCCTTTGCAGGAACACGTGGAATTTATCTGGGCGCAGGGCGCCCCAGCCCATGGCAAAGGGAAGCCAGGCAGTTCCGTGACGTCAGACTCTGTTAGGAAAACGGGACGTGGTGACAGCCTGCCTGGTGACATTTCCCGTGTCTCAGGGCCGGTCAGGTGGCGGCTGGGAGCAGGGGTGGGGAGAGGGGAGCTCACTGCGCGTCGTCCGCCAGCCCTCCCATTTCCTCTCCGCCTGCCAGAACCACGGGCTGATAGTGGACGTCGCCAGTGTGGGGGCACCGTGACGCGACCCCTGGTAGGGAGATAGGGAGGGGAGGAGGACCCTCCGTCCCTCCCAGCCACTGGGCAGCCTCAGAGACGCTGTCGTTGTGGTGCTGGTCTGTCTCTTTTGCAAACTTACTGAGACATCGGCATGTGGACTCCTGCCCTGTGCAGATGAGCTCGCATCTCCTAAGCACTGTGGTCGAGGTCGGTGTCTGCGTGTGGGCAGGGCACCCCTGCACCGTCACAGACCCGTGCGCGCTGTGCTGCGGAAGAGGAGGTCACCTCTGAGACTACCGGCTCCTGCACCAGGGCGGCCAGGCTCTGGCGAGCAGGTGCCACTGGCTCAGGGCACCCGGGCCAGGGCGGGAACCACGGAGGGAGCAGAGCAAGGGTTCCCTGGGAGACGCCGCGTCAAGGCTGAGCATAACTCCTGTCTGTGTCGTGCACGGGTATTTTGCTGTAGAGTCCCGTTTCCCTAACACTTTCTCCACTTGTGTTTTCTTGCAGTAAATGAGGTAATACGGAACGACCTGTCCAGCACCAACACCCATTCGTAGCTGCCGCGCTGGAGTTCGCACGGTTCAATGCGGAAGTTGAGCTTCAGCAGAGACTTGTGACTAAATAAACGGAACACACGCCTGGTACCTCTCAGAGCTTCCACCTTCCTGAATGCGGCAGCCGAAGGTTGAGACTGTATGTCCAGAGAAGTCGCTCTCTGCTGGGAGGATGGAGGGGGCGGAAGACCATTGCATCTCCTGAAGGAAAAGTCATCTCGAGACGCCGGAGGGTGACCGGCGGGGCGCGTGCCTTTCACGGACATGTGGACACGTGGTCTGACCCCGAGCCACCCTCCTGGCACCCCTGGAGTTCAACACTGGAAGTGCCTTATTTAACCAGCCATCCGGGCTTCGTGGGATCGCGCATTGAACTTGCTACCGCGAGGGTGTCTGTAGGAGCAGAAGCTGCCAGAACATTTTCATTGTGAATTGTTACCTGTTGTATGAATTCAGAGAATACTGTCAAGCTGAGAGGGTTGTCAGAGAAACCTCATAGGAGTTTCTTACCTTTTTCAACTTTTCCTGGGCTGTAACGTACACCCTTGCACCTTACCCAGTGCGTTTTGGAAATCTTCCGACCTGTCATCTCAGCTCTCTCATGATATCCTTGTTCCTAAGACTAGGATTGTTAATAGTAGCATGCTAGGATCTTTGTTTTTAATCTGGCTTTGAACATAGCACAAGTAAGTTGAATAGCACAAGCTGGGTTACTGGACAAACAAGGAACTCTGCCTGTTGCAGGATGGGTCCTGCGTTTGCATGTATGTGCATATATAGACGTGTGTACGAGCAGAGAGTGACAGATGGTGACGACCACCCAGCAAGGGCTTCCACATCAGCAATAACCAGTGCCATTCTGGAAAGTGCACCTAGGACCCCAGGCCTGGCTTCCTAGCTCCCTCCTGGGGGGTGTGCCCCCCGCGCAGACAGCTGCCCATGATCTCATCTCCCGCGGGCGAACGAGCACCTTACAAAGCCAGGAGAGGTGCATCCGCAGAGCCGTAGCTCACCACGCGGCCAGACGGGGAAGTAACTGTAAATAACGTCCCCAAAGGAGTGTAATATATTTGTTCAGTTGTAAGATTATTATTTCACAGAAGCCTTATAGCTCTGCTTCATCTAAGAAACAATTACCAAAAACAACGTTTCAATATGCAGCCATGTATAGAATGTTTTCAGATTAGTTACTGTTAATAGATAAGTTAGCATAGGCTTGACTACTGCGTTTTGTACCATTAACTGCTTATTACACATTACGAGTCGCAGTGACCTGTTATTTCATATAACCAAAAAGCATGGTTTAATTAAACGTGTCTAACTAATAACTGTGCCTTAGGAACTAACGCCCCCTGGTGGAACATGCCCGCACTGCGCCCGCGGCGGGGGCAGAGTCGGGACTGAGGACGCTCCCACGGGAAGGATTCTCTCCCAGATACTCTCCTGTATGATCATGTCTTACTTTTTTAACTCACAGAAAGAAGCAGAAACTGAAAGCCATGTCTGTAACACTTGCACATAACTGTGAAGAGCTGAAGGCGTGTGGCCGCGTGTACACGAGCCCGGTACTTAGCGCCGTAGGAGTTGCATGGGACGCCTCTGGGTGGCCGTCACACGCGGGGGAGTGTCCGGTGTTGGTGGCGGCCTCTCTGTAGTTAGGAAGCAGACCCAATAAAGCAGCACTTCCTTGCTGGACGGCCTCGGGCTGAGAGTGGTTCATGACAGGCACAGAACAGTGTCCTTTGTTCTTAAGTGTGTTTTCTTTCGTGTGCACGCGTGACCATCCGCAGAGGTGCTGGACGTGGGTGAGTCCGTGCTGCTGGCGCGGTCGCCAGGCACGGGAGCGCGCCCTGCCGGCGGCCCTCCTTCCCGTCCCATTGGAAGAGCAGCCTGCTGTGGAAACGAGGAGTGTGTGGAGGTTCCCAGGCCCTTATCTAAACAAAGAGCTCTGGGAACGTTCCTCCGTCCAGGTGGAGAAGGAACTTTTGCTCATGCCAAATATTTCTGCTCAGAGAAATATCCTGGGCGAGGCTGTGGCCACACACAGACTCACACGCGCTGGGACGAGCATCTGGGCGAGCTGGACTGCGAGCGTCTCGCGCCCCCGCCCGGCTCGCCCCTCGCGGGTGGGAGGAGAGTCCCCGGCCTTCCGTGGGTCAAGCACGAAACCTGGAGCCTCACGGTCGTCGTCTTTCTTATCTCTCAGAAACAGAATTTTTCTTTTAAGGCTTGATAAAATGCAAGAATTCTGTTTCTTTTGCTCAGAGGTTCACAGTTGGGTTGAAGGGCTCAAGAGCCGTCATCGCTTGGGCAGTTAGTACCAATCCCACCAAGTCTCTGCACCTGGCGGTATTTGCAGAAGGCCCGGGGGTGGGGCCGAGGCCCTGCGGCCTGCGGGAAAGCGCCGTGATAGCGGGAGGTGCCGCCGAGCCCCGGGGTGAGTGGCCGGGCCGGCAGACACCGGCGTGTCGGACCCGGAGGAGTCGGACGGCGCCGTCACCTCTATGCCGAGAACAGCCTGGGCTGCCGCCTTCCGCCGAGTTTGCCGGAAGCTCTCAGCTTCAAAGTGAGTTTTTTAAACCCCCGTTTTTCTCAATCCCAACAATGCAATTTTATATTCCAAAAATATGAATTTATAAAATGATGGATGGTTTGTACAAAAGAGTGGTGCTTCTGTGAATAACACCATTTACTTAGTTACTGTGTCTCTTAGGTAGATTTGGGTAATGAGGGAAAAGCACCTGGTCGCTTATTTCTGAGGCTTTGCCGCTGGGAGGGGCTGTGAGAGCTTGTGTGTGCTCTTGCGAGCACGCCAGAGCCAGGAGTGCGTTTTTCTGGAAGGTTCAGAGGGACGCCAGCCTCACCGCGGTGGCATGGGGCACGTCCTGGTGTTCGCTGGCCTCTCTTGGAGACGCTGTCCTCGGCGGCAGAAGTCCAGGGGACAGATGTGTTTTCCTGCCCCCATCCTGAGACAAAGCAGGGAGCTGTGCACAGGCCAAGGCCTTGTTTGCTGCATCCCTGAGTATGAGACCGTGTGGGATGAAAAGAAATCTGAAAATCCTCGATTTCTCCTCATAACCAAGTGCAGCCCGCACAGGACCAGCGTCTGAGGCCCCCGCTCTGTGTCTTTGGGTGTCTCACGGTGTGAACAGCCAGGGCTGCAGCCGATGGCTCCCCCGGCCACCCAGGAGCACTGTGGCCCCGGGACACGCCCAGCCACGCCCCCAGACACCCCGAGATGGTGTCCCCAGCAGCGGCAGCACACACGGGGCCTCTTCTCCATGCTTATAAAATATTGCTGTAAAATATGTGCCGTGTAGAAATAGAGGAGTTGTGTTGGAGTTAGTGTTTGGAGAGGAGAGACTGCGGGAAGGAAGCTGAGCTGAAGCTGAGATAAAAGACGTCTTTGGGAGAAGTCCTCAATCAGCTTTTTGCGGTTTTTTAACTGTGAAATTCAGTAAGATGAAATTACCTATTTTAAGGAGGCAACCCAACGGTACTTTGGACATTCATAGGGTTGTGTAAACACCACCTGTGTCTAGTCCCAAAATATTTTTACCACCCCAAAAGAAAACCCCACACCCACTACGGCTGTTCCTTCCCCCAAGTCCCGGGACCACCAATGAGCCCTCTCTGTCTCTGCTCCCACCCTGCACCTTGCATGTGCTGGAAGCGTGGGCACGTGGCCCTCGTGTGTGGCGCCTGCACTTGGCATCTGTTTTCCAGTTCACCGTGGCACAGCCCGTGTCGGGGCTTCATTCCTTCTTGCCACCGATAACGTTCCGTGGCCTAAAGTCACTGCTTCTGTTTCCCGCGCGGCAGCTGATGACGCCCGGCTCGGTCCCCTCTGGCTCTTGTGAATCAATCATGTTGCCACCAACGTGTGTCCGGGTTTTCCCTCAGGTCTCTGTTCTCAGTGCTGCGGGTGTAGACCTGGCAGGAGGGTTCCTGGGAGATGTGGAGTCGCGTGTTTTCCTCTGCTCCGTTTCAAAATTATCCATCCCGAAGACAGGCGCTGGCTCACTAACCTAATTTGGAATCACATATGTGAAGCTCATCATATTCATAATTCTTTACGCCAAAAAAATTAAGTTACACATGAGATGATTGAATGTGCGTTCGTACCAAAGCAGAACACGGCCCCGCCTGGGCCTCTGCCAGGGAACGAGGACCTCAGACGCACACGCGTGTGAGTCATTCAGACGGCGTCGGCAGGGCCCCCGGTGACACGTTTTCGTTTTACTTCACACACACACAAACCAAAAGTGGAGAAAGGCGCCTCGGTGCCGTGGGCAGCACAGTGAAATGTTTCCCAAACCATCGAGCTTCTGCAGCTTTTGCGGAACGATCTCCCGACTGGCACCAGGACCCAGCGTTCTGGCTTCTCTGCAAAGAAAGCTGCAAAGCCACTTGGAGTTTTCTAACTTGTGTGATCAGAAAACAGCTGCCGTCTCCACCCGGCCATTCTCTCTGGGCCCCCAGCCTCCAGATGGGGGGTTTGCTCCTCTCCCCAGCCAGGTGGGGCCGGCGCCTTCCCTGGCTGGCGGCAGTGGTGGCTGCCCAGGGGTTTAGTGAGCAGAGCGCGTCTGTCTCAGCAGACATCCCTTTTTCCAGAAAGAAGGAGGAAAATACTAGTGAGAAGCTATTCTGAGGGTGGTGTAGGTCACATCTGGAGGGGAAGGAGCTTGCGTGACTCAGCGGCAGGGCCAGTGGCGGGTGGGCATCTCCTGCCCCTGCTGCGCCTGCCCCGGGCCTGATCGGGCCGGGAGTGTGCGGGGCCTCGGCCTGACCAGGTTCCCTTCGTCCCTGCCCTGCCCAGCGCGAATCTGCCCGTCCACAGGCTCCGCCGGCAGAGGTGCGTCTTCCTAACTACACGTGTGTTCTGAAGGGCCGGCTGGCTCCACAGCCCGCGAGCTGTGCGTGGGTTTCCCTGTCTCTGGAGCGGCCAGGACAACACCCCACACCGCCCGGTGCAGGGGCCTAGGGCAGGGCAGGGCCCTGAATCACACCTCTGAGAGTCGTTTCGTGACTTGGTCCATCAGCTCTTGAAGACATCATGTCCACCCTGCCGCGAGGGCTTCCCAGCGAGACCATGGTGCCCAGAGAGACAGTGGCCGAGACCAGGGCCGGCCACTCACTGGCCCCAGGGCGTTGTTACCCGTGGCGCGGGGCACCCCCAGCCCCCAGTCCCCCCTCCCCCACCCCTGCTGGTGCCGCCCACCAAGCAGAGAGTCTCTGCGACTTTCGGGGGTGGCCTCAGTTTCCTTATTTGGAGAAATGGGCTGTGTGGACCCGTTGGATGGTTGTGAGTCAGCAAGGCCCCAGGGCTGTGCACTGAGCACCCCCTGGCCCCAGGCACGTTCCAGAAGCATCTCTCGGCCTGGTGGAAGAAAGCGTGAACGGGAGGGACAGGTGGCAACTCCAGGGCCCAGGGGAGAACCTGCTCGGAAGCCCCGTGAGCCCCCCGGAGATTTCCAAGTGATAGCTACAGGAAAGGGAGGGAGCGTGCCAGTCCCTCGACCGGGGCCCCCAGGTGCTTAGGACATGGGGTGCCAGGACATGGGGAGGAGGGGTCCCTGAGGAGCGGGAGGGGAAGGGCGTAGATTTTATCTCCAGAAGTGACCCAGGCAGAATTTCTGGGTCCTGGTCAAGGACAGGGGGCTGTTTCCCTGCCCTTGGCCCGGGGCACTTGGTGAGCACCTGAGAGGTGATGCCTCGGAAGAGACTGGCAGGGCTGCCACCTGCCCTCTCTGCAGCTTGTCCGTCCGTCTGTCTGTGGGGCCCAGGAGCCGTGCTGTGAGGAAGGCCAGGGAGGACCTGCGAGGTCCCGGCTGAGGGTGGCAGCAGCGATGAGGGGGAGAGAGGGCATGGGCTGGGCACGGCAGTGAGGTCCAGGGCCCCAGCCCGTCCTCGCCACGCTCTGCCCAAAGTGCAGAACAAACGTCCTTTCCCTGCCGTTAACCTAGGGCTTGTCCTGCTGCAGGGAGGACTGACCGATGTCAGAGGGTGTGGCAGGGCCGGGGCCTTGCCTCTGAAGCAGGTGCACCATGGGAGGGCCGTGGCCAACCAGGGACGCCACAGGACCAGCCTGCGGAGGCTAAGAACAGGCTGTCGGGATGAGGGGCGGGTGTTGGGGATGCCTGTTAGGAGACTCCTAACAGATCAATAATAAAACAACAACAGCAATAGTCAGGTCACCCTGACTGGGGCCACCATGGCGAGTGCTGCAAAGGTTGGATTCAGGACCTGCTTGCGGAGGTGTGGACCAGGCCACCGGGGCAGCGAGCTGCTTTCCTTCCTCCCCTCCTGGCCACAAGCCACCCGCAGCCCTCCGAGCAGGAGGGAGCCTGCTGTCCCACAGCCAATCCTCGGTGGCCATGGAGGGGCCCTTCCATCTCCTGGGGACCTGCCAGGTGGGCCCAGGCCTCTGCCCAGCCCTGCACCCCCTCCCAGGACTCCCGGACGCCTCCTCCTTCTCGGCCCCTTCACAGGCACCTGCCCTTCCTCGCCAGCGCCCCGGTAAACCTCCTGCCCTTCCAACCACACCTGGCGCCCACATCCCCAGGGCCTCAGTGTCCCTGTCTATGAAGTAAGGACATGGATTCATCCCAAACCTAACGCTCCTGGCCATCGCTGCGACTCTCTGAGCGGCACTCACTCCGTGAGAGAAACTTGTGGACATGCCGGGCGGCACAGAAGTCCGTGGGCAACTGACTACCGAGAGACAAGACAGACTGGGCCCCCCCTACCCCCGGCACCGCCGGCTCGAGCACCCAGGTTCGCAGCAAGCCCCGCTCGGGGCAAGTTCTGCGACGTGCCGCTGTCTCCAGGGAGGGTGCTGTGACAGGTTCTGTTCCAAGCGGACAAATGACTAGCATCTTTTTAACATCAAGTGAAAAAGAGGGTTGGATTAAAATACTCCCTAATGAATGGGACATAATGGTTGGTGGCCTAGCCTTGGATGATGGCTTTCTGTGCCTTCTTTGGGGACATAATTTCAATGTGCCAACAGGAGAGTTCCAAATAGTGAGCTCGAGAACCCTCTGTGAGGCGCTGCAGCCCGCTCTCGGGCATCTGGGCCGGACCCTCCTCGCTGGCCCTGACGCGCCCCTCTCCCTTTGCAGCCGAAACCGACAATAGGTGTGGGAAGATGTTTAGGGTGAGAGGCCGGAGGGGTGGGGCGGAGAATCCCCTGTCTCCCTCCCCTCGTTGGCTGGCGCTGTGCTTACTGCTCGGGAGGAGCGGGCATCGTCGGGCCACGCCGGCTTCTCCTTAACGCCTCTGTCCGCCCTCGTACCTGCGCTTTGTGGGCTCACGGAACGAGCCGGAGAGCGCGCGGTCCTCTTCCTTCCGCTGGAAGATTTTGTGCGGAATTCGCACGGCGGAATTCAGGAGTGAAGTCATCTTGACTTGAAGTTTCCTTCGCCGGAAGACTTCTAACTGCGAATTCAACTTCTTTAATAGATAAGTGTTGTTCAGGTTATTTGTTTTTTGATAGTTTGTATCTTTGGTAGTTTATGTCCCTTAAGGAATGTGTTCATCTCATCTGAGCCATAGAACTTGCTGGTGTGAGGTCGTTCATTCCATTCCTCGATGTCCTTTAGTACCTGGGGTCCAGGCGATGTCACCTCCCTCGTTCATGACCTTGTGTGTCTTCTCTTCCTCCTGACCAGTCTGGTGGGAGGTTTATCAATTTTGTTGATCTTTTCAAAGCATCACCTTTTGATTTCAATTGATAAACTCTGGTCTTTATTATTTCTTTAGTTCTGCTTACTTGGAGTTTCATTTTCTCTTTATTGTCTAGTTTCTTAAGAACTGAGGTGGAACTGAGGTGATCAATTTGAAACTTCTATTAATAATACACATGTGCAGTGCTATAAATTTCCTTGCAAGTACTGCTTTAGCTGTGTCCCACACATCTTGACACATAATTTTCTATTTCATAAATTCAGAATCCTTTCTAATTTCCATTTGACGTCTACGACCCATTGAGAAGTGTGTGAGCTTTCAAATATTTGGGGATTTTCCAGATTTATAACTTAATTCCATTGTTGTTTAGAGAATATATTTTATGTGATTTTAGTTTTTATATTCACTAAGTCTTGTTTTATGGTCCAGAATGTAGGAGGCACTCTTGGCAATGTTGCCGAGCATTTCGTAAAGATGTGTATTCCGTATTGTTGGGTGGAGTGTTCTAAAAATTTTGGCTAGGTCAAGTCACTCTATAGTGGTGTTCAAGTCTTCTAGCTCCTTAGTGATTTTTTTCTGTCTACTCGTTAAATCAGTCATTAAGAGAAAGGTGTTTGACTCTCTGGGATTTACTTCGGTTTTTGCTTCATGTATTTGGGTGTGTGCAGGCTGTTCAGGGTGGTTATGGGCTTCAATATTATCACCCTAATTTATTATCATGAAGTTATCCTCTTTGTCCCTGGGAATACCCTTTGCTCCAAAGATTATTCTTTTGGTCTGATGTTAATTATTCTTTTGGTAAGTGTTAGCATGGTATAATAGTTATTCATTTTTTAACTTTTAACTTTTTTACAGGTTGAACATCTCAAATTTGAAAATCCAAAGTATGAAATGCTCCAAAATCTGAAACTTTTGAGTGCCGAGGCGATGCTCAAAGCAAACACTCACTGGAGCACTTAGGATTTCGGATTTTCGGATTTGGGATGCTCAGTAAGTGTAATATAAATATTCCAAAACCTGAAAAATATCCAAAACTCTAAACACGTCTGGTCCCAAGCATTTTAGATAAGGGATCCTGAAGCCGTATATCTTCCTGTATAAAGTGGGTGTCGTGAAGGACGTGATCCGGTCTTGCCTTTTCCTACAATCTCATAGTTTCTGCATCTGGAAGGGTGTTTTCGGTGACTGTGCTTAATACAGTGATGGATATGGTTGGATTCAGTCTACTCTCTTTTCATTTGTTTTCTATTTGACTCATCTATTCCCCTCTTTCCCCTTTTCTGCCTTCTTTCAGATTAAATTGAGTATTTTTATGGCAGCATTTTTTCTCCTTTCTGAGCTGATTAGCTGTCACTCCTGGTCATGCTACATTAGGTTCACAGGTGACATCTCACCTTGCCCACAACCTGCCTCCAGGTGACCTTGCGCCTCCTGGTGGGCAGCGGAAGAGCCTTATAACCGTTTACGCCCCCTGCCCGCTCCCACCTCCTCCGTGCCTCTCAAAGGCCTGTTCTGTGAATCCCACAGTGCACCATTATTACTTTGCTTTAAAGAGTGTCTTTTAAAGAGATTTAAATAATAAAAAATTATGAATAGCCCACATTCACCGTGGGGGCTCCCGTGCCCAGTGCTGGGCATTACCTTGCAGAGACCACGATTCTGTGTAGTGTAATTTTCCTGAAGAACATTTCTAAACGTTTCTTACAGTGCAGATCTGGTGGTGGTGAATTATTTCAGCTTTTGTATACGTGAAAAAGCCTTTATTTTGTCTTCGTTCATTTTAATTTTTTAATTTTAAAATAATTATAGATTCACAAGAAGTTGCCAAAAAAAAAGGGCAGAGAGGTCCTGCTGAAACTTCACCTTCCCGTGTTTCCCCCAAGCAGGGAATCAGCCTTGGTACGACTGACAGCGCCTATTCACATGTGCTGGTTACACATGCGTGTGTGTGTGTAGCTCTGTGCGATTTTTTATCACATGCAGATTCACGAAACCAGCACAAAAATCAAGGTGTCCTCCCACCGCCGCCCCGTAGCCGCCACCGTGATCTCCTTGTCCTCAGCCCCTCGCGTCTCACGAGTGGAGTCCCACTGTCTGTGGCCTCTGAGACTGACTTGTCCTCACGCGGCGCGGTTCTCCTGGGGTCCACGCATGTGCCCGTGGCGTGCTCCTTCCCCTTGCTGAGCAGCGTTTCCTGGCGTGGCTGTGCCACGCTTTGCCCACGCAGTCGCGGGAGGACGTGCGAGTTCCTGGGCTTTTTCTCCACCGTTGGCTTCCGAGAGCAAAGCCGCCATGAAGGTTGGTGTACGCACAGGGCTTCGTTTCTCTGGGATAAAGGCCCGAGAGCGCAGCTGCTGGGTCTCCGAATGCCTGCTCATTCTTGATCAGATGTCAGACACTGTGAATTCTGCCTCGCCGGGTGCTGGGTGTTTGTATTCTTACAAATGTGCTCGAGCTTCATTCCAGGACACAGTTAAGTCACTGGGGAAGCGTTTGATTTCTTGGAGTCTTCCTGGCTTTTAAGCTTTGTTAGGTAGGACCTGAGTAGTACTTAGTCTCTGGCTGACATTCCCACTATTAAAACGAAACCTTCTGAGGCCACTGCCTGCTGCCGTGTGAGTGCTCCCCCGGCGTGAGCGGGACTGGAAGCGGGTCCTGGCCCGGTGCGAGGTCCGAGTGCTGCTCCCTCTGATCTCTCAGGTGTCATTCCCCGGCACGAGGAGTTTCCTCAGACTCGGGACCCTCCGCAGGCCAGAGTGCTCCCCCTGGGCGGCTCGCTCCTGGCTGGTGATCCAGCCTCCTGGTCCTCCCGGGACTCTCAGCTCCGCCTCCTCAACTCTGGTCTCACCCAGGCTCTGCCGGGCCTCTCCCCGCACCGGGGTGGGGAACCCTCTCAGGCTGCAAGCGGAGGCCTCACCTTGTCCATCTGCCCTCGCTCAGGGATGGCCGCCTTCTTGCCGGACGGCTAATGTCTAACACATGTTTCCTACATTTTGTCCATTTTTTCACTTATTTTGGTGGAAGGGTACATCTGGTCCCTGTTAGTCCATCTTGGCCAGAAGCAGAAGTTCTGACGCCTGATATTTGAAAGCTCCTTCGGTAGCCAGATTCTAGTGAGCGCGGCCGTCCCTCTCCCGGCCCCTGCGCTGTGTGTCGTGTAACAATAGCGCCATTCAGACGAGAGCTGCACGTCTGGCCACGAGAGCGGCTGGCGGTCCCTCGATGTGCCTCGGGCCGCGTAGAACTTTGATCGAAGGGAAAGCATCAGCCAGAGGCTGAAAAACAGTTTCAGCTGCCAAATATGCTTTTTACCTGGAGGAAAAACAAAAGAATCCTGGGGAGGAGCCAGGAGGTTGTCACAGTTTTTTAAAAAGCAACAGAGAAGCAGAAATGTCCCCGTGCTCAGACGGCGCGGGAACCTCCCACACGGCTCAGCGCCGTGGTCAGCTCGCGGTGACGCCACCGTCCTCGCCCGCCAAAACCGAGCGTTCCTGGTCTGGAAGGGCCTCGCAGACGCTGCCAGGCTCCGGCCACAGCCGCCCAGAAGTCAGGTCGCTTCCGACAGAGCCGCCGTGACTCACACCCCCGGGTGCTCGGGACCCGGGACCCACCAGTGAACTGTGTGTTCACTTTTATGTCCCGAAAATGAAGGTGGCTGCGTCTCTTGGATGTTTCTCATTTGTATGTTTCCATGTACCTGGAAACCTTACTGCGTGCGACCACCTTGATTTGGAATTTGGAATAACTGGACACTAATGATGGTTTGGCTGGGCTTGCGTTTACCTTTTGACTTTCTAGTGAGAAAGGGGTCTGGGAAACAATTTAATCACTTAAAACAAGAATGCAGGTACTTCTCTCGGGGGAATAGTTTTAAAGGCTTTAGGAACACTCATTGTTTGCATGCAAATCAGGCTGCTAATTAAGAGATTTTTCCCCCCTATTTATTGGAGTAGGCCCAGCAGGACCTGGACGTGGAAATATGCTATTAGCAATTAGTTCCTATAATGACATATATACTTGAAAAGAATAAAGCAAACTAAAAAAAAATTACCCTCTGATCCAGACTTTTCACTCACTTAAGATCCCATTGAACCTAAATTATAGCAGCTCGTATGTGTAGTTCAGCTGCAGTCGTCGGAGTGTTTTTCAATGTGCTGTCCCTCATCCGGTCCCCCGAGAGAGGCCGGGGGTCTGACTCCCCACCTGCAGGTGAAGTGACTGGGGCTTGGGAGACGTGGGCGCAGGGCTGACTCGCGGCCTGCAGGGCTGTCTCATGGCGCTGATAGTTTGAGACACAACCTGACATCCAGCCAGCCACCCACCCACCCACCCACCCATCCATCCCACTAAGTCAACAGGTTTTTCGGATTAAATTGCTCCCTCCCTGCATCTCTTGGCGTCGGCCATTGTTGAGATGCTATGGCGACATCACAAAAGAGTTTGCTACGGCCGAGTGAGAGCAGGGCTGTACCTGAGAGCCCCTCTTCTTGGTGCAAGGCCCTGTCCAGACGCCTCTGCTAACTTAATGGATCCTGGCTCTGCCCAAGGCACATTTAGGAAACTGAGGCAGTGCCAGAACATCTGGCACAGGTGAGCAGTGAGGCCTGGAGCTGGGGGGGGAAGGCTGAGGGACAGTGGAGGGATGGCTGTGCCGGGGAACCTCCCTCCCTCTCTGCTGCTTGCAGGCCGCCCTGGCCGCGGGGGCCCGCGTTCTGCTCCTGCCCCGCCGGCTCCCAGGCTTTGCAGGGTCTCAGGACCCTCCCACGCCTGCATTCAGGCCTGTGGGGAGCCGCGCTGCCCCAGCCCCACTCCACCGCCTCCTGCCGTGCAGATTTGGGTTTCCCTGTATCTGCCGGGTGGATCTGAGTCCCGGCCGGGCCCAGCTGTCGAGACAGATTCTCATAGGGTTGCAGGCCCCCAGCCCCTCAGCCAGGCAACCCTCCCAGCCGGGCTGTCGTGAAGGGGGGCCCCGAGTTCCTATAGGATGATTTCCGCATCTCTGCGATTGGCTGTCTCTGTGCAGAGCTTCTGTGGGGTCGGATCCAGGTGGTGGTGCCTGGCGGGGAGGGCGAGCTGGGAAGAGGTGCATTACCTGGGCAACTGCGCACTCAGACATGTGTGCCGTGTGCACAGGGACACGGGACCAAGCTGAGGGGGAAGCCATGCGTCACAGCCTGGTCCGTCTGCGCACAGGTGTGAGCCTGTGTTTCCCGCCGCGCTCGTCAAGGATTTTTCTAGGCGTTCTGTGCTGTCATAGCTGATACAGCAACCAGGGAAATGTTTCCACGCACGGGGCTGAAACCGGACTAGACAGCCGTGTGGGAGCTTCAAGAGCATCCTGGGAGGGAGCCCTGGTGTGCAGGGCCAGGTGACCCCAAGGAGGCCACTGACCTGCAGCTGCTGTTGGACAGGAGAGGAGGAATCAGGGCCCAGGTTTGAGCTGATCCTAAAGGTACGGGCAGAACACACCGGGCCCCCCACAGCCCCCAGCGCCATCCCAGTGACGCTGGGCATGTCCACACTCGGTTGCCGGCCAGCCTTCTAGATGGGCCACGTGTCCACATCTAGTGGAAAGGCTGGGGTGGCAGCCTGGGCCCATTCGGGCACAAGGAGAGCCTCTTTACCTGGTGACTGAGACACCTGCATCCACCTGGCCTCGGGGCCAGGCTGAGCCCAGCCAACCTGGACGGGGGATGAAGGGGTGGGGAGAGGTGGCCCAGTGACCACAGAGGACGGGGCTCCCTGGGCCTGGGGGAGGGTGGGGCCATCCCTGGACCCCTGGCCAGGTGGGTCCCCCTCTGTACCTGCAGCTCTGCCCTGTGGCTGTGGGCGTGGACAGGCTGCCCACCCTGACTCCACCTTCACACCTGCTGGGTGGCAGCTGCATCCCGTGGGCAGCTTCTCAGACACCTGGTCTTGGCCTTGTTGGTCTCTCCGAGCTGTGGCCCACATGGCAGGAGTGAAGTGTCCCCTGCCTCTGCCTTTGAGGACAGAGTAGGCCCTTTTCCTCCCAAGAGCTGTGGCTCAGGCCCAGCCTGCCTAGGTCGGACGTCTGTGCCCCAAGGCCGCGTCGATGCTCCTTCCCGGGGACAGTCTCCAACAGGCAGCGCTGTTCAGTCAGCCTGGAAGTGGAAGAGAGAGGAGCCGCTGCGATTTACGAGGCAGCAACGCAGATGCCGGGTGTGGAGTGAGTGAGGCCAGGCGCCCCCTCGAAACACCCCGGCCAGGTCAGGAGGCGGCTTGGCCCCGTCGCAGCCGCACGGAGCCCCGGCCCCAGCTGGGAGGGGAGGAGGTGGCAGTGGTGTCACCCCCGCAGCTTCACTGTCATTCTCAGAGGCAGAAAGAGCTTCGTGGAGGCTGCAAGTCCAAAGCATACTGGATTGTTGTTACAGGCTAAGGAATGGTTGCAGCCTCATCTTGACACTGTGGACGGCGCTGCGCCCTCTTCCTTAGGGTTCGATTGCATTAAGGGATTTAAGATAGGGTCACGTGGTGACCAGCATTTAGAGGGCAGCCTGGGCCCGGCACGGTGACTCACGCCTGTAATCCCAGCACTGTTGAAGGCTGAAGCAGGAGGATCTCTGGGGTCGGGAGTTCAAGACCAGCCTGGGCAACATAGCAAGACCCCATCTCTAGGAAAACGTAATTTTAAAAGAAGATGGTAGTCTAATAATGCATCTGAGGAAAACTTCCAACAGAAGAGGTTGTGTAAACTTGGTTAACCAGACCATCTATTTCCTGATCGCTCCTTTAACCAAAAATTTCTGGGTCGTAATTTGATGGGATTGTGATGAAATCCCAGGCAGTGTTTCTTTTAATGAGCAGAAGGAGGGGGCTCTCCCCAGGGATCTGCACCCACGAAAACCAGACACCCCTGCCGCGTTGAGGCCCCCGGCGGTGCAAGGACACAGAAGAACGCTTGCGCAATGCTAATTAGGCGTGATCCAGGCGGGATCTCTGGCTTCTGAGCAGGTCTGCATGCGACGGGGCCTGTCCGCCTGAGCAGCCGCTTCCCAGGGCCCGGGGGTGGGAGCTGCAGCCACCGGGAGCTGTAAGCCGGGGAGCGGGTGGGTGCGGCCCCCAGAGCAGGTGGCGGAGCCTCTGATCGAGCGTTTGCGTTTGCCTGGGGAAGCTGCGCATCTTAAACCCCTGGGCTCTGGGAGAAAAGTCTGGTTTTGTCTAACTAGTGGGACCTCTCCTCCCTTTTTTCAGTGAAGAAATCATTGCCCGAGGCCGGAAGACTCACGCCCAGGCAGGGCCAGGGCTGGGCCCAGACGGTGGCAGCTGGGTGGAGGGAATTCTAGGGTGTGCGTGAGCCATGGTCATGCACGGAGCTGTCGCGGCCAGACGCTGGCCGAGGCCCGGTGGGGGTCTGAGCACTGAGCCCGGGAAGGAGGGAAGGTCGTCCCAGAAGAACACCAAGCCCATCCCCAAGGAGCACCACCTCCCTCCCTCTGGGCCGGGCGGGAGGCTGTGAGGCCAGTGGCAGCTCCGCCGAGACCTGGACGCTTCAGTGTCTACCAGGCGCCTCCCGTGCGGGGCCCACACCTGCTCGGCTGTGACCTCCGCACGTGCTCCACGGGAAGCTCCGAGGGTGGCGTCGGCGTCTGAGAGGTCTCTGCTGTCTGGTCTTCACAGCCGTCCCCTGAGCCGTGGCCGAGGTGTGGGTGAAGGGCCCAGCGGTGGCAGCCCGTCACCCAGACGCGGGCCCTGCAGGGGACTTGCCGCCCTGTGAGTGCAGGTTTTTCTTGTCCCCGTGAAGCTCTGCATCCCGCCTCATCCAGGATGACTTTTACCAGTTCCCAGTGTCCCCGTGTGACATTGTTAACAGATGTGCCTGAGTCCCCCAGGCTCGGCAGAGAAGGCCCGGCCCTGGCGCACTGGGCTGTGGCGGGAGCCGTGCGTGAGGGCAGGTGGCACCAGCTCCACTCCCGACACGCGGCCTGAGGGGCTTTACCAGACTAGGGGCCTCATGTCACCCAGGGTCTGCCCGACGCTGGGCCCTCCCTGCCCGCCCTCGGCAAAGCATGACTTTGACAGGCACATGTTAAACCTGCGGGAAACAGGACAGGTGGGAAAACAGCTCCGTCCTCACCAACCAGAACCACCAGAGCCAGACATCAGCCTCCACAGACTGTTTCTCCTGGTGGGGGGCGTGGGGGGGTGAGAAACGAAACACGGAAGCATCGCCCATCCCTGCCCCGCTGTCTCTGGCCTGCCCCGGGCCCTTCCTGCCCACGCGGTGTCACCGATCACCTTTGATCACGGCCATTGACACGGGACCAGTTTGCGTGTTCCTCGCATGCACACGGACGCAACCCGCCTCTTCACTCAGCGCTTCAAGTCTCCCTGACGCGGCCGCAGTCCAGTCTCTGGGGGGCGGACAGTCCCCGCCGGGCTGAGCCCCGTGCAGCCGTGGAGCTGTAAATGCCGCGCAGTTCTGTGCGTGGCGGGGCCTGGTCCCGCGCGTGCTGTCACAGGGTGTGGATGAGGCCGTGGCGCCCTCTGGGGTGGACGCTGTCTAACCGTCTCGGAGCCCACTCAGTGCAGGGACGGGGTGCGACGTTCCTGTCTCGTCTGCAGTTGGGGGAGCAGCGTGCTTTTCCTAAGTGCTGGACTTGCGGCGTGCAGAGCCAACGTCCCATCGCTCACAGCCAGGCTCCTGCTGAGATCCTCCTCCATCTCGAAGCCCTGAGGCCACGTCTAAGTTCTGTTTCAAACACTAACTTAGAACATCGGAGTCCTGTGAGCCGCTGTTTGAATTGGAGACAGTTTTGGAAGTTTCCAGGAGTTTTATGAACCTAAATGTGGTGATAATGAGTTTGAGAGTTGAAAGAAAACAAAGCCTGTCCCCTCCCTGACAGCGTCTGGGAAGACACAGACCGTCTGCTCCCCCTGACACCGGTGCAGACGTGCGCGGAGCGGCCTGAGGCGGGCACAGCTCAGCGGCCTGGCAGGTGCGCAGCAGGAACCTGCCGGCTCAGCCTGGAGGGTTTGACTTCCGAGCTCCGGCGCCCCCGGGCTGCAGCCCCTGAGGCTGGGAGGGAGGCGCCTCCCCCAGCTCTGCCTCCGTCCTCGCGGGCTTCTCCCGGGGTGTCTGTGTCTTCGCGGGATTTCTTTCTACCAGGACGTCGGCCATGTGGGGCCCACCCCCCGCAACAGCCCTGTCTCCAAACGAGGTCCCATGCGGGGTCCTGGGTTAGGACTTCAACACGGATTGTGGGAGACGCACATGGACCCGCTAGTCACAGTCCTGGCTGCCAGACGGTCGGCGCGGCTCCCAGAAGGACCTTCCTGTCCCACCCCCGGGGCGGGATCGGCAGGCCACTCACGCTCACACCTGCCCCCCAGCAGGGGTCCTGCCGCCCCTGCGCAGCTGGAGTCTCAGCCCGGCTGCCTTCATTCCTATGTTTCCTTCTCGTCACCAGGACGGAGTACATTGACCTTCCCTTTGGTGACAGTCGAGACTTAGTGCGCAGTGACACAGACCAAAGTGCGTCTGATGACAACTAAACGCAGGTTTCTGCTGTAGTGTGAGCTCTCTTAAAAAGCCTTGCCTAACCTGAGACCAGTGAATCATCTGGGGAGCGCTGCACAGTCCTGGCAGTGGGCAGGGCCACTGCCGTCCAGCAGGAGGGGCCCATCCCGGGTCCCAGGGCAGACGTGGCCCCCGCCCGTGATGCTGGGCGGGGTGATTAGGCAGAAAGCCTCTGAGCCTGGGGCCCCGGGTGGTGGTTAATGGCGTCCACGGGGAGCTCCTAATTACCCGTGAAATTGAGAGTCTATTTTCGGATGAGACTCGCGAAGCCTTCCCACCCACGGGCTGGGACGTGCCTCCCCCTCCACATCCGAGGGCAGAGGGGGGTGGGAGCCCCCCTGATCCCGGCAGACCCCTGCTGACGTGGTGGGAAGCCACAGCCTGGCAGCCACGCGACAGACAGCCCGCAGAGGGCGGGAAAGAAGCAAAGTCCCGTCTGGGGCACACGCCCCACACGCTCCCCGAGTCAACACACGCTCCCGGCCACCACCTGGAGGCAGAAAGGCAGCGTCGGGGCAGATGCCCACCCTGCGTGCGGACGTGGACCACGTGGTGTCAGAGTGGGGGATGGGGTGGGGTGACAAATCACGGCACGTTCCTAGGGTGAGGACCAAAGTCTGGACCCTGAGAAGCCTCTTGGTTCTTGGTTCACAAATGCCTGGACCAGGGTCCCAAGCCGGGGTGGGAGGGGGTCTCTGCAGAAGTGTGTCTTGGTAGCTGCTTTGGGGACCACATGTGACATTTTGGGGCATGGAGTTGAACTTAGCAGGAAGGGGAGCTCGCAGAAGTGAGGGGAAAGGGTCCCACAACTCCGCACAATGGGATTGGGTTTTACAGAACGTTAAGCAAGACGCCGCTGGAAGTGGCCTCGCATTCATGTGAGCGGGAGGACCGTGGCCACGGCTGCCGGCCGACCCTGCGCCGTGTGGGGCTTTGCTGTCAGGACATCTGTGCCTTTGCCTGGGTGGCTGGGCTGTCTGCCATGGCGGCATTTCCATCCCGAACGGCAGTGAAATTCCCCAAAGTCTGCTGGCCCTGGGAGTGGGGTCTTACCGCGCACAGTCTCACCCCGCACACACCTCTGGTTTGGGACTGCTTTGAGTGTCTGAAAGTCCTCACATTGCGCCAGAGTCGGACCCGGGAATCCCACCCACGCATCCCAATTCTGCCCCCCAGGCTGGCTGGACTAATGCTCCCGCCCAGGCGGTTGGTTCCTGGGGGTCCTCGCAGCCCCCTCCCAGCACCGAGCGGTTCCTGGGGCCGGGCTTCCGGGTCTTTGCTGTCTTGGATTCCAGCCGGCAGCGTTTTTCTTAGCGTGGCACCTGCCACGGAGCGCGGAGTGGAGATCAGACAACACCCAGAAATTATCGTTAAACTGGTCAAGCTTTTTCCAGCCAAGACCCACCATGAGAAACACAGGTCACATCAGGACCAGCCCACGCACGCGGGAGTGAGACAGCGCTCGCCGTGATGAGCGAGGCCCTGATAGAATCGCGGTTTCTGTTGGGACAATGGACACAGACATTTCTGCTCTGCTCCATTTTCTAAAACGCTGGTCGGGCTCATTAAATTGATTTCACAACCAGCTCACCGGTCGTGACCTGCAGTTTGCAAACAGCTCTAAGTTGTTTTCCTCGTTCCTGCCTCCTCCGTCTTCCCCATGCGACGCGTAACCCACGGCGCCCAGTTATCCCGCCCTGTGGGGCTTGGCCGCTCTCTTCCCCCAGCCCTCACTACGGTGCGTCCCCCGGGCCCCGCTCAGCCCCGACTCTCCCCGCGTCCCCGGCGTTGTGCAAGGCTCAGCTGGCCGTGGGCTGCGGGGTCTGCGTTTTCTTTCTGCTTTCTGCTTTTGTGTCCCTGAAACTCTTCCTTCCTCGCGGCCAGAGGCTGAGATGTGAGATGATGTTACAATAGACGGGAAATATAGCCCAGTCTTAGGCCTGGATTTATGGAGGATTTTGAGAATATTCTTTATGTTTTTTTTATCGCATTTTCCAAACTCTCTCCAATGGAACCAGAAAGAAAATCGACGTTAGGATGAAAGGAAAATGAAAAGATATTTCTGCACAGGGTGTCTGTCTTGCCACCCTGTCCATGCGGGGGCAGGGCTGCAGCCACGCAGGCGGCCTCTCTGGCAAAGGGCGCGGAGCTGGCTCCCACGGCTGTGGCATGGCCACGATGGCTGGCCGCCGACCCTGCGTGTCCACTCGGGGGGCCCCGGCCTGCGGGCCGGTGAGCGTCTCCCTGGCGCAGATGGCTTTTATATTTTCGGTGCCACTCAGGCCTGGCTAAGCACGCCTCTTTGCAGGCCGGTCTGTGCACACGTCTACACTGGTGAGTCTTCTCACTCTGGAAAAGCAGTCGCGGCCGGGCTGGCTCTGTTTCCTTTGCAATGTGAGCCGTGCGGTGTCGGATGTCACTGACGTGGGTGTGGGGGCTCTGGAGGAGGGACAACCACCCCCCGCCCGCGGCCGTGCCGGTGGATTCTCCACGTGGAATCCCAGCCCGTCTGCAGCGGCCCGTCTCGTTCCGGTGGCCGCGTGGTGATGTCACCCACATACCTAAGTAAACATGCTGTTTCCTGACCTACATTTGGCCGAGGGGCGCACATGCATTTCTGTGCGTCTTCCCTCCCCCGGCACTAACTCAGCCCTCGGTCTACACAGGAGCAGCTCAGGTTTCCCTGAACTTCAGCCCTTGCGTCTTGAGCCATCTTCCCTTTGCTGCTTCACTTTTCCATGTGCTTCCTGTCGTCTCCGTCTGTCTACAGGGGGGAGGGACAGGGCACGGGTGCGGCCTGGGTGGACTCTAGACCCAGAGGGGGCACGTAAAAGAATGAGGCTCCCAGAAGGAAGAACAGAAGGACGTCTTTGTGCACTTGGGGTAGGCAGGTACTTCCTTAAAAAGACACAGAAAACTCGAACCGCACAAGAGAAGACTGACTTGATTAGAGTGTACAAATCGTAAGCTTTTGTTAATCTGAAGATGCGGTTCAGAGAGCGAGGAGGAATACACGGCCCTGGAGAAGAGATCGGTGCTCCACGTAGCCAGCAAGTGTCCAGAACACACAAAGAGCCCCTGAAAGTCCATACGGAAAACACGAACAGCTCAGTTTCTCGTGTGGGCGGAAGACGTGGACAGACACTTCACAGGCAGACAGGCACAGCCAGGCCCACGATCTCTGCCCCCGGGGCGACCTAGATGAAAAGGGTGGTGGAGAGCGAGTGTCACGAGGCGTGGAGCACGTGGAGACCCCCTGCTTGTCCACGGAGCCCGCAGGGGCACCGGCACTGCGGCAAACTGCTCAGCACCATCCAAAGCTGACTGTCCCAGTGCCCAGACCCGTCCATTCCACTCCTGGGCATAGAACCGGCAGAAATGAGTGTCCATGTTCACGAAGACACGTGCAAAAGCTCCATGTGTGACACCTGAGCACTGGGAGTCACCGAGTGTCCGTCAACACTGCGGCGTGCACACCTGCGTGCGCGTGGCCCCAGACAGCCCGTCGCTGCACACGCACCAGTCGGATGTAGGAAGGTCAGACGCGGGCAGAGGAGCAGTCGCCTGCGGGAGGGGCCGGCTGGGCAGAGACCACAAAGACGGCGCCCTGGCCCTTGATCTTGGCGGTGGCTCCGCAGGCGTGCGCCTGTGCAGAGTTCAGCAGCCCACGCGTGTGGTATCTGTGCTCTTGACGGTGCTTCAGTCGTGCCACGATTTCTGAAATTACTGACCCTGGAGTAGGCAGCCTTGGAATCGACCCTGGCCGCTGCCGCTGGGCTCCCAGGCGCCTGCACAAGCTGCTGAGCTGCCCTGCTCCTCAGGCCCCTGTCTGGGAAGCGGCTGACGGTGGCTCCCATCTCAGGGTCGCGAGATTGGCTGGTGGGTGCTAATAACGGCTGGAGGTCCCACGGCTGCTACGCTCACTAAGCACGGACTGCGCGGTTATCCCTCCAGGTGATCAGACGCGTCTGCCGCAGGCGGCGCAAACCCCGCGTGGCTCACTCCTTCCCGCCGGGCGGCCGCACGCGTCACCCTGTCTTGGACGTGGTCCCACCCGAGAGCGCCGTTGTCTGCCCTGGCTTCAGTTGCCGTTGCCTCTGGTGCATAAATATTGCTCAAAGCTTGGCTCCAGCGCCGCTGCGCTTCCCGCAGGCATCCCTGATGCGTCAGGAGTCGGGCAGAAGCTGAGCCACGCGTTGGGGTTTGGAGTTCAGAGCCGCTTGTTGTGCTCATGTTTTTTCTCAGCATGGAACTGAGAAGAGCCTTAAATCTGGAAAATCGGACTGCATCATCTCTGGAAAAACACATGAGCAATTCCTTAATAATTCTTCTTTTTTTCTTTTTACGTGTGTAATTTGTATTTTTCACAGCCAGAAACGGAAGGCAGAGAGTGAAACATCCCCCAATTATTATCGTGGCTAATTTTGTGCTTGTGAGGCAGGAGGATGCACTTGCCTATCGTGAGCCTGGTGGTCAAGCACCTGCCACCTCATTCTCAGCAAGCGTTTTCAGCCGCCCCCCTTCACGCCAGCCCTAGCTCAGGTCTGGGATCTGCCACACTTGTGACCACCTTGGGTGGTGTAAGTCAGGTCCTCACAGCACAGCCCAGCGCCCCTGGGAGGGAAAGGCTCTGGGCTGTTTCCTCAATTCTTTATTAATTCTTTAAGCAATTCTTTAATAACGGACCGAGACTTGGGCCAACACAGTTCCGAGATCCAAACCAACCTCAAAGTGGATCGATCCAAATAGAACAATGCAAAACACACAGAATCACAGGTTCCCTTGGGAACCGCAGGCTCCTCACTGCCAGACCCGCTGCCAGACCTGCCCCGGGGGCGTGGCAGGGTCTCGCGGGTTTACCGTAAACCGCACGCTGAGTCTTCAGGTGTGTTTTCACTCGACAGGCGTCAGGACACCGAGTGGAAACGTCCGTTTGTCTTCCGCTCTGGTTCTAGAAGGAGAATCGCTTCATCCTAGAGAATCCCTCACTCTGATCTTGGGGTAACTGGGTGATAACTTCCAAGTCCTGTTGAGGACAGGTAACTCTAACGTGTCCACGTGAAGAGAACACGGACGGGAAGACAGCACCTGCCCCGCCTGGAACGCGTGGTCAGAGACCCAGAGGGAGGCACCCTCGGCGGCGTCACCTTTGAGACAAACAGAAGAGGGTGGTCGGAGGTGGGGAGGCTGGTGCTGTCCCTAGTGCACTGGGCAACGCCGCGGCCTCCAAGGCAACAAAGCAGGTTTCATCTCCGTGTCGAGATCTGTAGAACCAGCGGTTTCCTCGGTGGCTGCTGCGCCCGCATCCCCGGGGTGGAGGCCCGCGAGCTGTCGACACTGAGCTGCACAGAAAGCCAGACCTGCGAGGATGGACAGACCGACCCGCAGAAACCACCTGGGCCGAACCCCAGGCCTCAGGTGCGTCTCTCAGAGACGCTGGTGCTGGGAGGAGGCTCGTCCCTGATCTTTTATGACAGCTGTCGGGAGCCACAGTTCATTAAACGTTTCGTCACTTACGCGCATAGGTAGCCAGTAAGGCCGTCACAGTCCCGTAATTAAGGTGGACGAGAGCGGGGCAGGTTTTCACTCCTGTCACCCGAATCTTCGGATCCCCCAGCACAGCGGTGGGGCGAGGACGAAGCAGCATCCCAGAGCCCCCGTGGACATCGGCCAAACATCGATGGCCACGGTCGAGCTGGCAGTCCCCACCCAGGGCAGAGCGGGCACGGCGCTCACGCTCCGTCTGCCTGTGCTCTTGGCCGTGGGAGGAGCCCTGGAGGGGAGACAGGAGCTGGTCACCCACCATTAGTCACCAGCATGTGGCCTGGGACTCCAGGGGAGTAGTCTTTATTTCAGAGACATCACCAGCCATTGGTCCAATTCTTGGCATTCTGATTTCTCCCAACATTACCATTAGGAATGATTTAAACACAAGCGAACATGCAATTCTGAGGCCCCCAGGGAGGCTCAGGAGAGCATCGCTGACCCCGCTCCCTCCCTGGCGGGGCCGCATGCTGGGCACCTTCCTGCTTTCCCTCCCCTCTCATCCCTGTTGGCGGCCCCTCCGGTTTCCAGCCTGGACCGTGTGAACTCAGACACAGCCCTCCGCGTCCTCTCCAGCCGCTCCTCGAAGCCCCCGGCAGGCCCGAGAGCTGGGCCGCGTGTGGCCACCCAGGCGCGGGAGGAGGGTCAGTCCTCTGACCACAGCGGGGGCTGCCGTCCATACTCGCAGGGGGGTCGGGCAAACCCAGATGTATCTACACTGAAGGAGGACGTCGTCTCTGGCAGGAGGAAAAGGAGAAATAGCTCCACCGTGAGGACGTCGTCCCCATGTCCACGAGCACGGACCGCGTGGCCGAGCCCGGCCCACGGCCGGAAGAGGAGACCTGGGTCTGCCACACGCCCATCTCAGGAACCACAGGACAGCGGGTATCGGACCCCTGCGGGGTGGCTGTCACCGTCGCTGGACATCACAGTGACACTGCGGTGCTGCCAAAACTCCTGTGATGTCTGAGATTCACTCCAGAACACTCCAAACGTTTCACTGGTGCAATTAAAAACCTAAATTTTTAAAAAGATCAAAGAATTTCTCTTCTCATGTCTGGAAGAGGAGCCTGGCAGGTGCTGGGGGACAGGCGTGGCCAGGGCCGCGGGGGACGATGGCCACAGACAGGACAAAGTGACCGCAGGCGCCGCCTCCGCGGAGGGAGGGGCTGAGGCCTCGGGTCGGGCGTTACTTTGCAGATGATACGTAAATCTCGGGAATCACTGAATCACCGCGAAACACATTTTTCAGGACATGTTTAAAAGGCAAAGGGAAGGTGGAAACATTACAAACAAACAGCATGCACACTGAGAACGCTGTTTTGTGGTTGGTTGTGGCTGCTGTCAGTATAAAAATAAACCTAAGACGTCGAAACGATTGATAAAAACAAGAACTAAAACGGTGATGGGAAAAAAGTCTTGGGGAAGCAAGGGCGGCTCTAGCGTGCGCACGGCGGAAGAACTGGGTGGAGACTGGGCCGCAGGAGGGGTGAGGCTGAGCAGCCGCGGCGCCCAGGCCTCCACCCACCCTGCCTGGGCATCATGGCGGCGAGGGCCATGTGCAACTCTTGGCGCCATCAGCCGCGCCTGCTGCTCCCAAGGCCCAGAGCGCCGGAGCCGGGGCGGGTGCGGGGGTGGGGCCGCTGGGCGGCTCCGCAGGGTCCCGTCTGCCGCCATCCATCGACGGGCCTCCAGCCGAGATCCAGCCCAGGGATCCCTGCTGCTCTGCAGCATCCAGGGTGGAAACAGGTCAGAAGTTTTAACCCCTGAATGGTCGGTATTTAGAAAACGGGGTCTGGCAGAAGGCTAAACTGCCCTGCGGACCTAATAGCTTTCGCTTAGAATGATATTAGAGCAAACATGACGCCGTGTTTGACTTGGAGGAGCGGGGCCCATGGCAACACAGTTCTGCTCTGGCTCCTCGCGAGGGGAGGCTGGCCCTGCAGACTGCGTCTGTGCAGAGATACTGTGAAGTGAATCCCAGTGTCTGCCGAGTTAGGGAAGTGTTTTAAGTGAGCGACCAGCCCCTCGGGGGACTGTGCGCGCTGTTGTCACCTTCCGCCGGTCAGTGGACAGTCCCCCCCGCCCGGAGGCAGGCGGCGTCCCCAGTTCTCCGGCACAGCGGCCTCGACCCTGGGCTGCCGAGCTCACGGTCCCTGAAAGGCCCCAAACTGCCAATCCCAGGGCAGCGTTTTGTGATGACAGGGCCGTGGGCCCCGTGGAAACCGCGGCTCGGAGGCCGCCTGGTGCCAGGGACGGCCGCTGTTCGCACCACTGTGGCTGGGTGAGGGGACGGGGTCTCGGTCAAAGGCCACCTCAGTCAGTAAATGGGGGCCGTGGGGCCCGCGGGCTGAGAAGAGTCCAGAGGGACAGAGGTTTGTAGGGGCCGAGGCTGGGTGGGCGCCGCACGGAGCCCGGAGACTGCGCAGAGCTGGAGGGCGCGGCTCAGCCCCCCCAGCCCATCCTGCGACATCTGCATCTCCCCCACATCTTTGCTCTCCTTGCCACGACGGTCATCCCACCGTGGAGATGAGCTCAAGGGCCTCAGGCCCTCCCGGCCACCGGGTGAGGAGCAGGCGTGGCCGGGGCCGGGCTGGGGCCCCGTGGGACCGCGCCACGTGCAAGGTGAGGCCAGGCCGCCGAGTCCTTTCCTCTGCGTAGCCCCACGCTGCCCGGAAAGCTGAAAAAGCGCCATAAACCTGGGGCCTGTTTTTACTGGTGCTCCTATTTCAGATTTCCAGTCTGGAAAAGTCCTTTCTTACTCAGCCCAGGCAGCTGGTGGTGGCCGAGACGACGTCATAACCGCAGAGTTTTCTAAAAAACGTCCTTGTGTCCGGAGAACAGATCGGCCCTTGGTCACACTTGGGCTCAAGGGTTTCCTCAACTCCCGGGGACATTCCCCCCCACCCCCCGCCGCTCCCACGGGCGAGAATGTGCCCGGCGTCCGGCCTCCTGGGACAGTTGGTGCCCCCGGCTGCATGCCCAGCTCGACGGCTCTTCCCAGGCACGTCGGGGTCGCAGGTGCCGTGGTCGGGCCCAGGTGGGGGCATCCTCCGCACAGGGACCGTCTGGGGAAAACTCACACGCCGCAGAGAACAGGCACCGATATGGCAACCGGCACGTCCCCCGGCAGACGAGAGCACGAGTGTGGCGTCCACCTCTGTGCGTGGCCAGGTTCTCTCGAGCGGGAGCAGCGCTGCCCCGTCACGCGCCTGCGGCGGCTCCCAGCGGGGCCCTCACGCTGCTGGGGTTTCCTTCTCCGCCTCGCCCAGGAACGGGCCGTGATTGCCGGGCGCTGAGCGCCGCTGAGCACGGTGGGTCTGGCCTGCGCGGGTGCCAAGCCCGAGAGGTGGGTTTAATTGACTCCAGCTGCGCTGGCCGGGCCCCCCCGCCCCCACCGCGATGTGGCACGTAAACCCTCGGTGCAGCCTTTGAGGCAGCTGCACGCCGTTCAGCCGTGTAAACTGAAATGAGAAAGGAGTGAAAAGCCCCAGCCGCGACTCTGCCCCTTCCGCAGCTGCACGCGCAGCTCCGCGAGACGGCGCCCAAACAAAGCCGCCTCCCCAGGCCTTGGCCGGCTGACAGGAGGAAAGGCAGGAGATTACTGTGAGCTCCAGGTATTTGGTGAGCTGGATGCCGGCCGGCCGGGGTGGGCTGGGTGCCAGGACACCTCCAGCTGGCAACCGCAGGCCAGGCCCCCTCCGCGGAAGGCCCCGGCAGCAGCCCACAGCTCCAGAGTGGCCCAGGAGGCAAACGTGGCCGGCAAGAGCTCTACTGGGCCCAGGGGGACCCAGCCCTGATGCAGAGCGAGGAGGGACCTGCGGTGGGTCACCCACGACGCCACCATGGGCACCTGGACCAGGCGGGAGCCGGGGAGAGCAGACTGCAGCCCCGGCCGGGACGTGCAGGTCACGTGGCCGCCATACGCTCCTGAGAGGCCAGGCGCAGAGGGGACTCCTCTGGGTCTGAAGGACTCAGCGTCCCTGCAGGACCTCGGGAGTCTGGGCATCGAGTGCTGTGGTCCACGGGGGTAGGTGGGCCGATCCATCACGGCCCTGGGACCATCGGGCACCAGGGCAGGGGCTGGTGCCCAACCTGCGGGGGAAGGGCCGCTGCCGTGAGCTGGGACCGGCCAGCAGCTCCGGCTCTCCGGGCTCCTGCAGGGACCTGGCCAGCGTCTGCGCCTAACGCCCTGGGGGAGGCAGCAGGTCTCATCAAGCGAGCCCCGAGCTGGGGCGGAGGCTACAAGGGCGGCTGCCGGGACAGAGGCGACCTGCACAGCGGCGTGGCTGCCCACAGCACAGCTCTGGGGGAGCCGCCGGGGCCGCACGGTCAGATGTTGCTGCCCGTGACTTGGTGAGACCAGCCCACTCCTCGTTCCTGCCCCCACCTGGGTGGCATTTTCTCCAACAGCCTCCTCCGCTGTTAGAGGGTCCTGGGGATGGAGGGACATGTGTGGTGACAGGAGAGACAAGCTCACAGATCAGCCTGGGTGTGTGAGGGGGACAAGCAGAGACGAGGTCGGACGTGTGCGCCTGGGGGACGGACGGGGACAGGGACAGGGTTGGCCATCTGTCCCAGGTGCCCGGGTGGCAGGACCAGCCCAGGGAACCAGCTCTGCGTGTGCAGCCCCAGAGCCTCTCCAGGCCATGTGAGCAGCTCGGGAGCCTCCACAGGGGCAGCTCTAGCCGAGACCAGGGTGCTGCAGAGATAGGAGCAGCCTCCACCGGGCTGTCCGGGTGCTGTGTGGCCGACCCTCCCCTCCCCGGACGGTGGCACTGGGCGAGCCGGGCGCCCCTGCTCCCGTGCATGGTCAGGACTCCCCCTCGCGGGCTCTGGCCACTGCCTGTGGCATCCTCTCCGTCTCCCCAGTGCCCGGTGGGCCGAGAGCCTGGTGTCAGGATGTTACAGGCAGGTTCGACGGCACCCGGTCCTCCCTCTTCTTCCTCAGCCCTGGTGCGAGCCCCGAGGGTTGGGGTGACGGGGGCAGAGCGACCGGCGCGGCTGAGAGCCACCAGGCCGGGAAAGTTCCTCATCGTCAGCTCCAGGGTTGAAGGGGCGCAGCTGCTGCATGGCCACCGGGACTCAGGCAGCCGCGGCGGTGCAGGTGCCACCAGGCCGTGGCCCCCACCTCCAGGCCGTCCTGGCTCCTCCAGGGCAGGGCATGTGCGGGGGGCTCTCCCAGCCTAGACCCGGATGATGTCCCTTCTCCCTGCCCTAGCATAGCCCAGAACTGTGGCAGTTTATTTGTTGGTGGTTTCAGTGGAATCCATGCCCTGGAGCTGGTCCAACAGACACACACATGCATGTGCATGCCACTCACATGCTAACACATGCATGTGCACGCCACCTCCTGACACACAGGTTCAGGTGTCACCCGCCATCAGGGCCTGGGACGCTCTTTCCTGTCTCTTCTGACGGCACCCTGGTGCGGAGAAAGTGCCGAAACCTGTTCTAGCTTGGATTTGGAGGAATCGCGGCGGCTGGAACTGTTTTTAGCCTCAGCCCTTTTCCTCAGCAAATGTTCTCCATTAAAGGACCTTCATTGAGAGCATTAGGCAGGCGCTGAGTAGATTGTCACTCTATTAGTGGTGACAGGCCCCGCACTGTGCTCTGCGGCCTGGAGTGAGTGATTAGGCTCCTGCTCCGGGTCCCTGCAATGGCGGTGCTGCCGGCCGGCTCCCAAGGGGGCTGCAAACCCAGCGGGGGTGTGATCTGCAGCAGCCACGGCAAGGCCTCGCTTCTGAAACCCGTGGACTAGGGGGAGCCAGGCGCACGGCTCAGGGAGACCAACCAGGTGACTGTTACTCCCACTGCACAGACAGGAATACTGAGGCTCAGAGACTGTACGTGACTACGCTCTGAGCTCTCGTGGCAGAGCCCTGGGCCAGGCCGGCTGCCTTGCCCCAAGGCCGACACCCTGCCGGCTGCTCCCAGCGCCGTCTGGCGGGACGCGATCTCCTGCTCCAGTGCTCAGCGCCCGCCCGTGGCCTCCTGTACCCCAGGGCCCACCTCTGGGCCCGGCCCAACCCGCCCACCTCACCGCCCCTGTGGCTAGGAGGCTGGGGCGTCAAGAGGGACGGGATGACAGGAGAGGAGCCCTTTGGAGTCTGAGATGCTTCGGAACTTCCAGAACAAGTTCCACGTGCTGGACGACGTCACTTTCTCTCAAGTAATCATTTCATTAGAAACACAGGACAGTCATGTGGCTGGAAAAGCCACGCAGAGCTGTCAGATCTCCTAAACGTGCAGAACGGCACACCTGTGTCTCCCAGTGCTGCACGTGCAACAGCACAGGGTCAAGCGGGTCGTCGTGGGTCTCATAGCAAGGTGGGAACGGATGTCCCAGGGACAGTCAGTCCTCTCCCAGGCAGACGGAGCTGGGAGCCTGACCCTGGGGTGCTGGGCGGGCCTTGTGGCACCCTGGAAGGGCTGGAGGAGGCCAGGGTTCCACCCATGCTGTGCTGGGGACACGAGCTCTGCAGGCAGCTGTGGGCACCGTCCCTTGTCCCTCGGTGGGGCTGGAGACCCCTGGGGACAGTCATCGGGCCCACATGGGCTGCACCGTGCGCGTGGACGGACAAGGGAACCAGCACAGGCAGGCCCCAGAGCGTCTGTCCTGACCACGCTCGGGTGTGTGCCGTGGGCAGCACGGCGGTGCCCTGTCACCACCGCAGGCCACGGGCTGCCTCCAGTGCCCCAGTCAGCGCAGGCCGCGCACCCATGGCTGGCGCCTCCCTGGGGAGCCCTGGAGACATGGGCAGGGGCTCCTGCTGTGGCCAGACACGCTCCCCGCCCCCATGGCCTGCACCCCTGGCCTGGCACCAGGACCCCCGGGCTGCGTGATCCTTGGTTTCAGGGCACAGCACCTGGCCACCTGCAGGTGCCACATCACAATGGCCACAGTGTCCCGTGGCCGCCCAGGACCCTGAGTCAGGGGCTGCCAAGGCTGCTTTTGCATAGAACCGACATGCTCTGCTGACAAGACAGGCTCCCCAGACCTGGCGTGTCGGGAACACGCTTTGGCCACAACACCTGGTGCAGGTCACGCTCGACTCTGCTCCAAGCGCAACTCCTGGCCGGGCCGAGCTTGCGGTCGCGGAAAGGTTTATAGCAATGCTGTCACTTTGCTTGTGTCAGGAGGGACACTACCTGCTGGGAGTTTTCTCCTGTCCCTTTCGGGCAGTTCGGCTACAGCGTGTGACCAACTGGCACCAGCGTGAAGACAGGTGTCCCTCCGAACGTGGCCCCAGCAAAGCTGCCTCCTTTCCAGTGAAACAAGCCTTTGCTTCCTACCGGCTTCTACTTTAGAGCCAAAGGTTTGTCCCAGTGGAATCACCGCCCCACGGCTCGGCCCACGGCAGCCGGATGTGTGGCCATGTGGTGCTGGGATCCCAGCCCCACCTGGAAGGTCCCGTCCTGTGAATTCCGTTGACCCCAGACTGGGCACTTCCCGCACTCCCCGCGGCTACCACACATGGGTCTCTCACAAGCAAACTGCCAGCCATGTGGCTCCTGCTGCCTGCGACTCGCATGACCCGACAACATCTGGTCCGCAGAGCATAGGGTTCAGGCAGCCCACGGCCACAAAGCCGGGTGGTGACACAGCAAGTGTGTTTAGGACAAAAGGTATCCTTCCTGGCTCCTGAGCCAGGTCACGCCAGCCTGCCTGTGAGAAGAGGCTTGGACTCCAAGGCAGAGCGGCGGGTGGGGACACACTGCCTTAGCTGTGACTGGCCACTCTCCCACCCACACCAGCGCAGCCAGAGCGCCAGCAACGGCCATGGCTGCGTGTTCTCACCAGCGCCGTCCCCAGCCACCTCCCCGAACGGTGTGTGAGCTCTGGCTGCTACTGCGAGCCAGTCCTGTTTCCCGGCAGCCTGTGGCTTTTGCACTGGGACGTGGGATCAGCTCGTGGCAACCCAGACGCATAGCAGCGCGGAAACCACACGGGAGCCCCGTTGGTGGGGAGCCGGGGCGACCCAGCGGCCAGACTGAAATTTACAGCCGTGGCCTGGGCCTCGTCAGCCGTCGTGACGGCGTGAAGCGGACGGCTGCTGAGTCACCCGTGCGCCTGGCAAGACCGAGCGGGTTGGGAAACGCATCAAAGGTCAGACAGTGGGAGTCTGTCTAGACATGCTATTTTGGACGCTGCGCTCGCCCGGTGTGTTTCTTTAGCAACCTGTAAAACACTGATATCTGAGCCACGTCACAAAGGCATTGTTCTCTGCCGCGGCCAGGTGTGGGCTGCTCTGTCCGATCAGCGTGTCCAGCTGTGCGTTTTCCGCGGCGTCTCCGCTTCCCGGCTGGAAGCCACAGCGAGCGTCGGAGAAGGCCCCGCCCCGCAAGGCCAGCCCCGGGCGGGACTCGGCGCTGGCGGGAGGCCAGGCCCCGGGGCGCCCGTCCAAGGCTTGGAGGCAGCCGCGCCAAGACGTGGAAGCGTCTCGTTTTTCCTCTGGGCCTGGGGGGAGGTTGGGCCACGGCCGCGCCTTGGTCGTCTCTCACAGGTTGGAGGCGGAAGGACACGCAACAGTCACACGTGACCTTGGGCCTTAAATGCCGGAGTCTGGTCCCGCGCTGGAAGGGAGGCCGCGGCGTTGCTCCTCGGGCCTTGGGGCGCCCAGAGCCGGAAACACCCAGCCCAGGGCTCTGTCAGGGACACGCGTGCAGCCCAGGGCGGCCCGACTGGGTGCTCCCGGCATCGGGGCTGGAGCCGGGGGCCGTCCACACCACGCGCGCCCAGGGCGTCCCAGTGTCCAGCGTCTCTGTTGTCACCACCGCCACACGCACGGCAGCCGGCGCCCTCGCTGCGGGGTGGGCGGGCCTGGCAGGGCGTTGCACCTGCGCTTTGCACCTGCACGGCACCCCTGCGCGTTGCTGAGCCCAGAGCAGGTGCGTGGCGGTGCACTCGCCTGCAGACGCAACGAAGTGAGCCTCTCGGCGCACGCGCACTGCGGTCCCATCGGAAGAGCGCCTGCTGCGCTGGGAAAATGAACGCGGGCGTGAAGGTTCCTACTTTCCATACTGTGCACGTGACCTGGCCCGTGTAAGTCGCCGCCACTCACACAGCCGTGGGCTCTGAGTCCTGGACGTGGCTGGGAGCAGAGCTCTTTCCTCTGGAAGTGTCGCGTGGGCTCCCCACGCAATAGGCTGTGTCCCCTCCTTCCAGGTAGCTCTGCCAGACATTTCTAGGCCATGGCTTTGGATGTGAAAGTCCATGTTACCTTGGAAACCAGGAGAGAGGCAGCCCTTGGACCTGCCACTCACCCGGCACTGGCCTGGAGACATCGGCCGTCACCAACCCTCTTAGCCCTTCCGGCTCACATGTCACGGGGCCACCGGCTGTGGTGTTGAGGTGAATTGGCTCATGTGGTTTCAGTGATGCAGCAGGGCAGGTGTGACAGGAAGCCCACCCCAGGGCCCCAGCCCTGCCCGCCGTTCTCGCTGCCTGGCGCAGGGGTCTGCTCGCTCCGGAGCGGGACCACCACTTGCCTACCCGCGGAGGGGTTTCCTACAGAAGCCACCCTGGGACCAAGGTCAGAGGACAAGGAGTGTGTCTGGGCGCTCCTCCCACCAGACGTGGAGACAGGAGTCCGCCAGGGTGGGCCATGCCCACTTGGCAGACCAGGGACAGCAGAGCCGTCCTGCTGACGGCAGAGACAGGGACACCTCCCACCTCCCAGGGGCTCACGGCCCAGCAGGGACGGCGCAGGGAAGACCCAGCTGTGGGGTGAGACAGGCTCTCAGACGAACTCCCCAGCCCATGTTCCTGAACACACAAGGGCAGGTCATCCACGGCATCTGCCACGGTGTCCACACGGGTTACCTCAGGACAGCACTTTGTAGAGACTCAAGTTTAATTGGGAACTGCTGAGCCCGTGTCTCAGAGTAAGTGAGATATATTTGATAAATGGTGAAAATGCACGTGTGTGTGTAGACCCCACCTTGAACCAGCAGAGACGTTCTCTCTGTTGTGTGATGTCACTGAGACAATGAGGAACTAAAGAAGCTGGAACAAACTTCATTTCTGACCCGACTAAGAAGCACTGAGGCCTTGACCACTCCAGGGAGAAGGGTCCACAGTGTGACCACCACGTGGACAAGGGTCCATGATGTGACCACACCCAGGGAGAAGGGTCCACAGTCTGACCACCACGTGGGCAAGGGTCCACTGTGTGACCACCACGTGGACAAGGGTCCACGGTATGACCACCCCCAAGGAGAAGGGTCCATGGTGTGACCACCCCCAGGGAGAAGGGTCCACGGTCTGACCATCACATGGACAAGGGTCCATGGTGTGACCACACCCAGGGAGAAGGGTCCACAGTCTGACCACCACGTGGGCAAGGGTCCACTGTGTGACTACCACATGGACAGGGGTCCACGGTGTGACCACCCCCAGGGAGAAGGGTCCATGGTGTGACCACCCCCAGGGAGAAGGATCCACAGTCTGACCATCACATGGACAAGGGTCCATGGTGTGACCACACCCAGGGAGAAGGGTCCACGGTCTGACCACCACATGGACAAGGGTCCATGATGTGACCACACCCAGGGAGAAGGGTCCACGGTCTGACCATCACATGGACAAGGGTCCATGGTGTGACCACACCCAGGGAGAAGGGTCCACAGTCTGACCACCACGTGGGCAAGGGTCCACTGTGTGACCACCACATGGACAAGGGTCCACGGTATGACCACCCCATGGTCTGTATCCACTCGGCCCCTCTGGATGTTGGGGCAGGCAGGGAGCATTGTGAGGCCGTGCACGGTGGTGTCAGGACACGGCCAGCCTACCCGTCCTTTCAAAGGGACCCAGCTTAGCTGCTGTTCAGACAAGGGTCCCATCTTCCACAACTGGGACCTTCTCAGAGGCGCTGCAGTTCTCGGGTATCAAAACAGTGGCTGTGCACTGCTGTGATGTGTGTGGAAGCTAGCTGTCCCCCGTCCCCCAATGACACCACAGCGCTAGATGGCTTTGCCCATTGTGCTGTCACGGACAGGGAGGGTTTTAGAAGGAAAACCTCACTTTTCACTTTTGTAAACTGCTCTTTCTCTCATCAAAGTGACCTGTTGAAGAGACTTCAAGCAAGGGCTTTCTTC
The DNA here is from genome assembly GCA_963574885.1 of Lepilemur ruficaudatus. NCBI lineage: Eukaryota > Metazoa > Chordata > Mammalia > Primates > Lepilemuridae > Lepilemur > Lepilemur ruficaudatus. Next base: position 23,283 of record CAUYRT010102883.1, on the reverse strand, counting down.
CAAAGTTAAATTCTAGAAATAGCTGAGCTTACATCAAATTTGGGCTGTTTTTATTTCACAGATACTGCAAAAGACATGGTGGCTTTCCCTCTTTGCTTTGGCTGTTGGGAAGCACAGCTCCTAACTGCCCAGTACAGGAGGTACCACGGTGACCCCCAAACTCACATCCACTGGAACTGCCCAACAGGACCTGATGTGGAACATGGGTCTTCGCAGCATTAATGTCACCAAGGTCAGGACCTCGGGGCAAGCTGAGAACACCCTAGTTAGGGCGGCCCTGAGCCCAGTGCCCAGTGTCCCTGTAAGAACAGGAGACAGACACAGAGGAGCTGTGTGGAAATGGAGGCAGACATCGGGGTGACATGTCCACAAGCCAAGGACACCAGGGATTGTCAGGAACAAGGCAGGAAGGGGCTTCCTTGGAGCCCCAGCCGGAGCCGTCCCCGCTGACGCTGGTCTCAGATCCCCGGCTTGGGAACCGTGGGAGGATGAATCCGTGCGTCTTTAACCCCGGCTGTGGGGCTGTTCCCGCAGCCGCAGGAAACTAGTAGTAAAACACCCAGCATCCCGGAAAAGGCTGCGCGTGCTTCTGCCACGCGTGTTCCTGCCACGTGCTGAGCTGTGACTTTGTGCCTGGCTCCGTCCCTGCTGGCCCCTTCCCTCCTGATTTTGTGGGTCCCTTTCTGTTCCCAGAACTTCCGTCACCCGCTGTTCACGCTGGGTCTGCTAGTGACAGATTCCTTGAGTTCAGGTTTTCTGGGGTTTTTTGTCTGAGAATTTTGTTTTGTTTCCTCCTCGTGTCCGAAGGGTGGCGTGGCCGGGCTGGTTTGGGTGCGCGCTGTCTCCCGCCAGAGTTCAGGTCTGCAGGATTCACGTGGGCATTTGCCGCTGTCGGGATTGGGGCGTCCCCGACGTGTGAGGAGTTTTTTCTGGGGGCCGCCGAGGTTTTCTTTGTCGTTAGTTTTCAAAGTTTGGTCATGGTGGGCCTTGGCGGGGTTCTCATGTCTACCCTACGGGGGTTTGCGCAGATTCTCAGGTCCGTAGGTTCAGTCTTTGCCGCACTGGGGAGTCCTGAGCCCCCACTTACTCCCCTCGGAGCCCCCTCGCTGTCCCTCTGGGACTCTGCAGTGTGACACAATCTTTCCGCTCCCCAGAGGGCCCCGTGCCCACTCGCCGCTTCCGGCGTCTTCTCTCCGCCGCTGCCTCTGCCCCGAGCCCGCGGCCCACCAGCGTCGGTTACCGACTCTCAGCTCCGTACCTTCCGCCCGGCTCGCGGCAGTCGCTCTGCTTTGCAGACGGTCTCTGTGTCTCCCGTGTGTCGCAACCACTCGTGGACGCTCGCTGAATCATTTTTAGGGTTTGCTCTTCAGTTTCTTTTCTGGATGACTCCAGTGTCTGGTTCACCTCAGTGTTGGCGACAATTGTCTTTCCTTGTTCAATCTGTGCTTTTCCTGATTCTTGGAGTGACGGGTGTTTCGTGCTACCCCAGACGCTGTCTGTGGGGGCAGGAAACCCTGGGTCGCGTTTAGACCTTTCGCCTGGCGGGGTCCCTCGTCTGGGTTTGGCTCTGGGCTGGTGTCCCCTGGGGAGGGGAGTCCTCTCTCCCTGCCTGCGCCTGCGTCTCCCGGCGGGGAGGGGCTGGGCCCAGAGCTGCGGCCAGCTCGGTGGCTCCCGCAGGAGGAGGACGCTTCACTGGCCACTGGCTGCTGCTGGGGCTCCCGGCCGACCCCTGGCTGCTGGGGGACCGGGCTCCGGCAGAGCAGGGACCCACCCCGACGGCTGGGCCAGGCCTCAGCGTCCCTGCTCTGCAGTCCCCGCACGGGCAGGCTCTGAGCCGTGTGCTGCTCCAGGCCTGGGGTCCCCGTCCTGTCCATCTCCCTCCTCCTCCTCCTCCAGCGGCTGCCTTGGCTTTGCTGTTTCTGGGGTTTGTGGTTGTGCTGAGTGGGGGAGGGACAGACGGGGTTGGGGCACTTCCTGGGGACTGGAAACGGGGTGAGAGCTGCTGAGCCGTCTAATCCTGTTTGAAACGAGGGGACACGTGAGCCATCTGCAAGGGAGGCCAGCGGTGGCCAGATCCCTGGGGCCCCTGTGGGTCACACTGCTCGGGGCCCAGCACCCTCCGTGTCGGCCACGGACGGGGCGGCTGCTGCCTCCTTCCCGGGAGGATCCGCGGCCGCCAGCCTGTGCGCCCTTCACTCCAATGCCCCCATCGCCTCACAGGCATTTCCCGATACAAGTGTCCTCGCGTCGAGCCCTGCCCCGCACCTGGGCAGACACCGCCCTGACATCTGTGTGTCCTGGCGTCACGGCAATGGGGAGATGGGTTTGTTTCCATGGGCTCATCCCAGTGGGAGGGTGGGGGCACAGGTGCGCGGTTGGGGCGGCTGCACCCGGACGCACAGAGGGGAGGCCGGCACCCCTGGGGCACAGCCCTGGCCCCGGGGCTGGGAGCGGCGGGCAGACGGTGCCCGGCCCGGCCTCGGCCTCTGTTGCCAGCTGCCTGGCTGCACGTCCACCCCGAGGGGCCTGCAATGCCCAGAGCGCTCGCGAGGCCACCCAGGAGCGCAGCTGAAGGGGGCCGGGTTTTCACGCACGGCGGCGCATGAAGGCACACTCTGGGCCCTTGGGTCCCCTCCTCTTCCTGGAGACCGTGGGACCAGACCTCTCGTCTCAGCGCCTCCCAGAACACGCAGGTTGGGTTTCCCGTCCTTGGAGAGCGGCCAGCGGCTGCCTCTGCCAGGCCTGCACAGGGCTGGGGCACAAAGGCGGCTCTGTCGGCGGCCCGGGCGAGGCCCTGCAGCTCCACAGGGGTCTGGCCCAGACTCGGCCTTGGCAGGAGACGCTGGCAGCCCCCGGAGTGCGAGGAGCAGTGAGAGCGCGCAGCCCTCGCACGGCATGGACAGCAGGCCTCGTGCTGCGGCCACGCCACCCCCGTGGACCCGGAGGCCACGGCCCCCCGGGAGGGACCAGGAGGGCTGGCATCAGCTGGCTCCTTTGTGACGGACGCCAAGAACGACCAGAGCTCTGCGGGGAGGGGAGGCGTCTGGGCGGCGCTGGAGGTGTCAGAAGGCCGGGCACATGACACTTGGCACGCCGGCCCAATTACTGCCGGATTTTGTGCGTTACTGCTGTGTGGGCGCAGGGCGTCCTAATGGAACCTACAGCCAGCGTCTCTGCCGCTAATTAGCCGGGTGACCTGAGACAACTTCCTTGGGCCTCAGTTTCCCCATCTCTAAAGGGAAGGCTGGTGAAGTGATGGCCCTGCAGAGACACAAGCCTGGGAGGGTCTTGGACGCGGGGACCCACCGTCCACCCACGAAGCGGGGATGCAAGACAGACGCGCCACGCTGGCCAACAGGTGGCCTTGGCGGGTCCCACAGAGCTCAGGGCAGAGTCGTCAGCCCCGCCTGGAGGCTGGTGAGGAATGAGAGCCCAGACCCCATCCCAGACGCACAGGACCAGCCCTGCCCGAGCCATCCAGACCCGCACCCAGGCCCGGACCAGGCTCTGGAGGGGAGGAGCCGAGAGCCCTGACAGCCTCACCCCACCGCTCACAACCTCCGGCTCTGCCCTCAGCAGGTGCCTCCCCGCCCGTCACTCACCCCTCTGCACAGGCCTGGGCAGGAACCGAACAGGGCCAGGGGCCACATGCCCCACCATGCTGAGGGGGTCTCCAGAGCCCACTGGGTCCCTGAGCTTCACTGAGAATCTTTCCTGGTTTGGAGTCAAGCCCGGCCGGCCGGTGCAGCGGCTCACATCTGCAGTCCCAGCACCTGGGAGGCCGCGGGAGGCAGAGGCTGCAGTGAGCCGTGATCACATCACCGCATCCAGCCTGGGTGACGGAGCCAGACCCTGACTCAAAAAATAATTAAAAAATAGCAATAAGCCCAGAGGCGTGGGCACGTAAGGAGGGGACACCCTCTTCCAGCTGTGAGCCTTACCCTGGTCCCCACGCTTACCGGCACAGGGAGGCCACAGGCTCGCTGAGGCCCAGCCCCGCAGGTGGACACTTTCTGTTTTTGTGCAGAGACCTTTCAAGAAGCACATTCCGATGACGTTAACGGTCCCAGGTGTGTTTGGGGGAAAGGTGACGTGGGTCTCCTCGTCGCGATCGGTTCCCGAGTCACGTGTCCTGCCCTCCAGGGGACAGTCGAGGCCCAGTCTGCGGCCTCTGTCTGTGCCTCCCGCACCAGCCCCGGGAATGTGCAGGGCCCTGCTCCCTGCGGTAGAAACCGCCTGGCCGCCACCGTGCGTGCAGAATACCAACAGCAGCACTTGGAAACCGTGGGTTTTCTGTCCTTCCACACGAGGCAGGTGAGCTCACCACAGGGATCCCGAGGACATCACAGCTCTGCCCTTGCGTGGGAGCAGGACGCCAGCCCAGCCTCGCCTCTCCACGCCGCACGCGTCTCCTCTCATCGGCTTTTGCCGTCTGGCGCGAGCCCTGCAAACACACGACCGCCATGCGCACAGCGGGGCCTGGTCTGTGCTGGGCGCTGTCCACACGGCAGCCACAGGCACCGCGTGGTCATCGCCGCCATCGTCACTGTTACTGTCACTGTTGTTGCTGTCAGTGTGGAGGCTGAGAAGGAGCGGCAGGTGCTCGGGTCCCAACCTCTGGCCGCTGCACAGGCGCAAGCTCTGGCTGGGGGGAGGTGGCCCCCACCAAGGCTCACCTGGCCCCTGGCGCTGCTGGTCTAGTCTGCGGTTACCGATGGCAGAGCTAGGGACCGAGCTTGTCCCTGGTGTCCCCAGTGGCCCCGGTCTGCGCCAGTGGTTGTGGGACAGAGTGGGGAGAGAGTGACCATGTGGGGACAGGCCGCGGGAGACAGACTGACGTGGACAGACGTCGCAGTGACCATCTCCTCAGGGCGAAGGGCCTCGTGTCCTCCACCCGGGATGGCTCAACCCCCGGACAGGTGGAGCTTTCAGCCACCCGTGAGTGAGGACGGGCGCTCCCACACCTGGCTCGGGCTGCCTTTAGGCTAAAATGCCAATAAAAGGCACAAGCGAGAAACGCTGGCTGGGACTGGCGGGTCAGCTCTGCCCGCGAGGCCTCGGAAGCCACCGCTCCATCCCCACAGCGGTGACGGGCTGAGCAGGGAGGCAGCTTGGCGGTTTCTTACCAGCTCTGCAGGGCGGCGGGGTCTGCAGGTGAGAAGGCGATGCTCCGTGCAAAGGAGAAGTTGGGGACCCTCGCGGCTCAGATGCGCAGAATTCAGCACCGCAGCCCCTCCTGGGTGCCAAGCTTTGGGAGGGTGCCGTGGCCATGGGGCACAGCCGTCCTTCCCTGTCAGACGTAGCCAAGAAGGGCACCTGCATCGTCCCACTCCGGCCCGGACGCAGTCTCCGTCCCCACCTGGGGAGAGGCCGACAGAGTTGGACGGACGCACGGAGCCTCCCACCCCCGCCCCTGCCCCATCAAGCCCCCTCCGTGGAGAGGGGCCCAGCGCCGGGCAAGAGGCCACTTCTGGCACCGTGGGCTGGTGTGAGGGGCCGAGGGGAGCTCGCGCCCGCCACCGAGGAGCGCGCAGGCGCTGGGCGAGCAAAGAGCCGGCATTTGCCAGATCGGTGTGTTGGATATTTTACAATCGATGATCCCGTAGCAAGTGCGATTGATTTTGTTCCAGAAAGGAATGAGCGGAGCAAAAGCAATCGAACTGGACACCCATTCAGACAGTGGCCAGGCGGGAAGCCACCTTAGCATCGCCCGGTGGAGCCCTCCGTGCAGAAAGGGAAACTGAGTCCCAGAGCAGCCAAGTGCCTCGTGTGGGGCTGAGAGGAAGGCAGAGGTTTGTCCTGGGGTGCATGGTCTGTTTCCTGACGCCGCCCGGCTGGTGGGGCTGTGTCTTCGTCAATGTGCCTCAAAAGCCGACTCGGAAGATAGACACACGCCCGGCCTCCCCAGAACTGCGAACCGCCTGCTCCGGCACGTGGGGACAACACGGCCACAGGGCAGGGTTCCGGGAAGGTCAGCCTGGGGGGGTCATGGGTCATGATCCCGGGGGGCCATCCCCGCCCCCTTTTCCAACTGCCACCCTCCACGCCACGTGGCGTGGCCCACAGAGCTGGGGGTTGTGTTTTCTGGATTCTGTGTCCAAGGTCAGGTGGACGAGCTCAGACAGCCCAGCGACAGCCCAGAGGAGCGCTAGGAAAGTCCCTGCCACGAGTTTACATGAGAAGCCGTCTAATTGAGAGCTACGGCGTCCGCATCACTGCTGTAATTGGCCGGGAGAACGCGCCTCATGAAAGCATGTTTTGTTTGAACTGTGCCTTATTCCGAAAGAATTTCATTAAAGCAATTATATTTTAATAAATGTGGCTGAGATTACAGATGGCACTCGTTCATAATAGCCCCTGTATGCTGCAGCAATTAGCAGCCGGAAAATGAGCAGGACAGAGCCCATTGCTGCGCCGCATAATGTTTTCATTAAGGAGTTACAAATAATCTATTAATCTTCCTCTAAACACCCAGCAACATGCAGGCATTCCTCCCCACAAAGTCGTTCTGTGAAATCGCTCTGAGTAAACAAAACGAGATGCCAAGAGGTAGCACGTCAGCATATGATTTATGAAGTGCATTGAGCGCCTTTGTGTGATTAAAGATGCAATTAACTCTCAGGAGCCAAGTGTCACAGCGTCAGGAGCAACAGGCCACACTGCGGCCAGGAGGTCAGTGTGTCCGGGGACGGTCAGTCTGTCCGGGGATGGTCAGTCTATCGGGAGATGGTCAGTGTGTCCGGGGACGGTCAATGTGTCTGGGGATGGTCAATCTGTCCAGTGAATGTCAGTGTGCCTGGGGAAGGTCAGTGTGTCCAGGGACAGTCAGTCTGTCCAGGAACAGACAGTTTGTCCATGGAAGGTCAGTCTGTCCAGGGATGGTCAGTGCGTCCAGGGATGATCAGTCTGTCCAGGAACAGACAGTCTGTCCATGGAAGGTCAGTGTGTCCATGGAAGCTCAGTGTGTCCAGGGATGGTCAGTCTTTCCAGAGAAGGTCAGTCTATCCAGGGATGGTCAGTCTGTCCAGGGAAGGTCAGTCTATCCATGGACGGTCAGTCTGTCCAGGGAAGGTCAGTGTGCACACGGCCTCCCCCGCATGTGACCCTGTGTGCGTGGAGCCATCTTCTCATACAGGTGCCAGCTGTGACTTAGGGCCCACCCTCTCTTCGCTGGTGACATCTGCATCAACCCTATTTCCAAGTGAGGTCACATTCGGAAGTTCTGGGGGACACCCGCCGCACACCAGCATCCCTGGCAGTGACCACGTAGGTTCTTTGCCCACCTCGAGGCCAGGACAGTCCTTTGCCGTTTGCTCTGGGCCCTTTGCTGGTGCCATCTGTGTCTGAGCCCCAGACTCTTAGCAACATATGTCCCTGAGGTGTCCGCGCCTGTAGCTGGACCACACTTCTCGGGGTCCCAGACCGACCACAGGCCACAGAGCACGCTGCATGTGTATATGCACGCACACACATATGCATATACATGTATGTGCACACATGCGCACGTATGTGCATATGTGCACATGCACATATATGTGCACATACATGCATGCGCACACACCCATATGAACCCTGCTTCGGAGCCCAGCCCCAGAGCCACTCCGTGCCAGTGAGCATCTCAGACCCTCAGACCATCCTCCTTGGCCCACTGTGCCCGGCCCCGGCCCCACCCGCCATCTCAGTTTGGAAAGGCCCAGCCAGCCATGCTGCCCATGCTGGCTCACCACGCCCTGCACAGCAGCCTGTGCCCATCCTGTCACCCCAAGACGGTGCCACCACCGTCCTTCACGCCACCCTGAGACACATGGGCTAGGGCATAGCTCCCATCCGCTGCCCGCCACGGGTCCTGGGCCACTCCCAAATGGGCCTTTTCCGCCCAAACCCCTGCCCCGGCTCCAGCGCAGGAGGGCCCAGACCAGGATGGACGCCCGGCCGGCCACAGGCGCTCACGGAGCGGTGCTTATGCAAGAAGCACGTCCATCGCATCCTCTGGCCACGTAGCCCTTGGGGGTTCGGCGCCAGCCACAGGGAGATGGAGATGGCCGCTGAGCGGGGACCCTCGGTGCGATGGAGCCGCGTGGCCTGGGTCAGGGCCCAGATGTCCCTGAACTTTCCGAGCTCTGCGTGAGGCGTGACCGCAGGGCCCCAGCAGCGCTAACCTCAGCCCCGTTCCTGTGCTCTGAGCAGGTCACAGGGGACCACACCGGCCGCCATGCTGCTGGTCACTCCCAGCCGCGTGGAGCTCACTCCCGTGGTTGTGGCCTGAGGCGGGAACACCTGCGCCCGTCAGTCCTCAGCCCCGTCAACGAAGCGCCCAGCGCCACCCAGGAAAAGCCACAGGACGCAAGGAGGGGAGTTTTGTAAACCTAACTGAAGAAAGAGATTTCATTCTCCCTGTTGTGCCATTGCTATTTACATTCACTCTTAAATAAGCTTTTTATTTCAGACTGGCTCTGGGCTCACCCGACAGCTGTGAGAACAGTGCACAGTCCCCCGCGCCCACCCGCCGTTCCCACGTCAGCGCCTTGCGCCGCGCTCGCCCGGGAGCACTGCGCCGGGTGGTCCGGAATGAGGAGCTGTGATTGATTCAATTTCCTCAGTTTCCCCAATGTCCTTCCTCTGCCCAGGACCCACAGGGACACTGTCACATGCAGTCGTCCCGTCCTCTGCCCTCTCTAGACTGTTTCTCAGAGCGCTTTGTCCTGACGACCTCGCAGTTTGGGGGGTGCTCCGCCAGGCGTTTGTAGAAAACCCCTTGTCTGAGTTTGCGGATATTTCGTCACGGGCAGACCAGGGCTCTGGGTTCGGGGAGGAAGCCCCGGCGGGGACGTGGCACTCCCAGCCCATCACGTCTGGGTGCACACGGTCAGGGCCGCTCGTGACTGGAGACGCTGCCGTGACCCCGGCTGGGTGGTGGGTGTCTCCCTGGGAGACCCCCGCCCGGCGCTCTGCGTAGCTCACGCCCAGGGCTGGCGTCACGCACCCCTCCCCGAAGACGAAATTATCCGCGTGCGTCTGCAGAGGGGACGTGCCCCTTCTCTGTCCAAACTTATTGTTCAGCATAATAATTCTTAAGCTTCTAGAAAGTCCTGCTAACCTTTGTTGGCACCAGACACGTAGATTGTCATCTTTTCGGGCAGGAAACGTGGAGCAGCAGAGGAATTCGAGCCACTCCTGGCGGGAACGGTCCTCTCCGCCCGTCCTGGCCGGCGCCGCTCTCTCCCCGTCCTCCCCAAACGCCGGCCCTCTGCGTGAGCCCCTGCACCTGCCCCAGGGCCACCGTCCACATCCTCGGTGACAGGCTGTCCTCTGTCCTCCCAATGCCGCGGCTCTGTCCCACCTCTGACCACCCGACCCTCCACCACGAAGTTCCCAGATCGTGCGCATCGCGGGGTGGCAGGACGCAGCCCCCGGGAGCTCTTCCTGTCAGAGAACTGCTCACACGTCCTCCCGTCGTGGGGTTGAGACACGTGCTGGGTCCACCACCTCGCGTGGCCACATGCCGCGGGGAGACACCACGAGGAAGCCGCTGTCCCTCCAGACTCAGGTCTCCTCCGCCGGCGCTGTGCCCTGCTGGACGCCCCTGTGTGCCCGGCGGACGTTCACCCCCGGCCTCGGCCCCGTGGGGAGCGCGAAGAGTTCACCCTAGGTCAGTTCGCCGTCCACTTGCGCCGAGGGGCCATCCATCCGAGCGGCCGTGCCGGGGAGCGAGCGAAGGCCGTAATGGAATGATGTTTTCCCCTCGGGCCGCAGGACCGCACGCTAGGAGCTGCTCTCGCCCAATTAAGCTCAGCTCCCAGATCCTTCAACTGCTGCAACTTTAAGATAAACATGTATCTTTCCAAATTAGCTTTGTTTCTCCGAGTAATAAAGGAACAAGAGTTGTGTTAATTAACTTACCGCTGCAGAGCCCGTCCGCCCTGTTGTCTCCGCTCCGAGGGAGCCAGCATTTGTGAGCTGGGAGGACCGGATGTTCCCGGCCCCGTGGTCCCTGCGTGGGCACCGGCGTCCCCGGCACAGAGTCCTGTGGTGTCGGCAGTGGCTCCCGCCCAGGCCCAACCTTGGAGCTGGGATTCGGAGCCGGGTGCCTCTGCCTCTCGGGACGGTTCTCGCCCCCGTGTCAGCGCTCACACGCGCCAAAGTCACTCACGGAACGTGCCGGCACGCGCGCTCTCACTTGGAAAGGCCAGGAGAAAATCTTTTTCGAAGACTGGAAATTGGGCTTTTTCTGTAAAAATCAAACCTGTGTGGTTCCCCAGGCTTGAGTCAGGGAGCCCTGGTTACAACCTCGGCACCTGCAGCCCAGGACGCAGCCAGGCAGGGAGGACTGAGGCCGGGACAGGCAGGTCTCCTGGGCGGGGTCCCGGGCATGTCCAGATGGGGGGTCTGTCCGCTCCTGGGGATTTGGGGGAGCGAGGCCCTCGGCCTGTGAAGTCCAGCGAGTCGCAGGACAAGCTGTAGGAACAGGGTGGGCAGCGGTTTCCTGCCTGCTCGGAAGCTGCATCGAGCTGTGCTGAGCGCAGGCCCCCGTGTGCGAGGAGGACCGACGCAGGCTCAGAGCCGGTGCCTGGGGCAGCGTGGCCCTGTCTCGGCCCCCGCCCACGTCACCCCGTGACAAGCACCTTTGAAAGGAAACGCAAAAGGGATTTTGTAAGCGGCCGTCCAAGTAAAGGCGAAGATGCCAGACCTGCTTTCTGAGATTCCAGTGTCACGACTTTTCCCACATGCCCAGAGGGGAGGGAGAGATGGAAGGACGCTTCCTCCAGGCAGGCCTCTCTGGGCTCAGCGGAGACGGCCAGGGAGGAACAGGGGCCGTGAGCCTGATCGCCGGGAAGGAGAGGGAGGGAGGCGGCCTGCTGCAGGCGGACTCGGACGGGCGTCCAGAGCTTCCCTCCCAGGTTTCCCTCCCTGGGGCAGGACGGCAGCAGCGCCCGGCGGAGGCAGCTCTCAAGTGCGACAACAAAACGGGGAACCAGAGTCCGAGGGCAGAACCTGCCGCCTGGGCTCCCGTGAGGCCACAGCAATCCCGGATCCGAGCAGGGGCAGGCGGAGCTCAGGCCGGGGGTCCTGGGCGGCCAGAGAGAGACGCAGACACACAGCTCCCGCTGGGAAACAGCCGCAGCGTCCGCGACTGACGCGTCAAAATCGCACATGATGCCGTTTTACTGAAAACTGCACGTGCACAAGAACATGACAAAGCCTTGGCTGCGCCTCGCAGCTGCCGTGGAGATGCCCCGGTCCACCACCGGTGTCCCCAAAGGGGCGGCAGGTCCGCGAGACGAGCAGAGCAGGGTCATGAGTGGTGCCCGGGGCAACAGCCTCCCCCCCACCTGGGACGAGCGACCCCCTCCCTGGGACAATGGCCCCACGTGGCCACAGGACACACAGGGAGCGTGTGGCGTCTGCCCTGTCGGCCGGCCGTGGTGGGCACGAGTTCTCCCTGCCGCCTGCGGGGGCGGGTCTGCGAGCGAGTCGAGAACGGGCGGTGGCGGAGGGGCCCCTGCTCCCTGCCAGGACCTGTTCTGCTGGGCTGGCGCCTCTCCCCAGGAGCACCGCGGGGGGCGGGGCTGCGCTGACTGGCACATCTGACAGCGCACGTCTGATGGCTGCCCCACCGCACCTGCCACTGGATACCTCAGTGTCCCCACGGGAGAGTCAGCGAAGCCCACAGGACCTGCCTCCACCCGCAGCGTCCTCGCGGCTCGCCCAGGAGCTGGGGCAACGCTGTGGCCAGTACCCAGAGCAGAGGCTGGGCCGGGCCCAGGTGGCCGGGCCTGGCTCCGTGTCGAATCCAAGCCCAGCCTGGGTGTCCTGCTCTCTGGTCGGGCTCTCTGTCCCTAGCCTCCCAGGACAGCCTCGCCCGGCACCCACACGGCATCTCTGAGCCTGGCCAGGCTCCCGGAGGGGCCAGCGCATCCTTCTGTCCCCACCACTCCAGGCCACAGGCCACAGCTTCCAGAGGAAACTGGGTGTTCTCTCTTGCCCCGGGAGACCTGCCACATTTGATTCTCCTCACGCCCATCCTGGGGGTATAACCCCGCCAGGGTGAATGCACAGAAACTGGGCATTTGCTCTTAGAAAGGAACGTTCCAGAACGTGGGATGGAGACGCCCAGGGTCACCCACACCCACCTGGCAGCCGCATCTCCTGCTCCCCGCCAGCCGCCCCGTGGGGGGCTCGGGCAGGGAGGAGGGCAGCCGCCGGCAGGGGAGCCCCGAAGCCCTAAGTCAGCATGAGGAGAACACAACCGTGAACAGTCGGACACGCTTAGAATCAGGCGCCACCCACCGCGATAACGCGCCCGGGTGAGTCAGACTGTGAGACACTCGCGGAGGTGAGTCTGGTTTGTTTTCTTTGCTGCGGGTGTGGGGGGGCGGAGGGAGGTTTCTCTCCACCTAGCGATTCTCTGTGCCAATAGGCAGGTGACTTGCGGCGAACACAGTCTGGCGCCTTGCCCGCCTTCCCGGCCTCGTGGAGCCAGAGACCACGGAAACACAATAGGAAAGACCAGTGACATTTCCCACATTGCACCGAGCATTTGGGGTTCAGTCCTGCAGCAAGGCGTGCCTGGGAGAGCATCTGGGAGCCAGAGGAGCCTCCCCGCAGAGGGGACCTCAGGTGCGGTGAGACTCCTGCAGGCTTGTCAACAGGACTGGGATGCCCGGCGGCCAGACTCCAGGCACCCACCGCAGCACCCTGGGGCTAGGGGTAGAGTTAGCTCCAGAGCCAGAGGCCTGTGCCCCGCCCTGCCCACCCCTTCCCCCCAAGCCCCAGCAGCCACGCCCACAGCGTGGCCACGGAGCCCTGGAGGCCCCCAGAGACAACGTCAGGTCTGGCAGAGCAGAGCTGCCTTTGCTGTGACGCGGAGGTGTCGCCTGCCCTCCCCACCCTGTGGTGTCGGCAGGACGGCGCGGAAGCAGGAGGGGACTGGGGCTGCCACCCTGCCTGGGGCCAAGGGAACCACCACAGGCACCTGCAGGTAAGTAAGAATGATGCCAGTTTCACTTAGAAGTGTCCTCAATGAAGCAGGAAAAAAATCACTAATTCTGTTACATTTCAACCCTCGCGTGCGTGTCTTGTTAACATTCTGTGTGAGCACATGGGAGCCGCCCGGGGCCCTCCCGCGACAGGTTGAGGGTGAAGGAGGAAAGTGCCGGCGGGTCTCCAGCGAGCCCCACCGGCCACAAGTGCTGTGTCCACATGAGAGAAACTGACAAGCCAGATCCTCATCGCGAGTGTCAGGAGACGTTTTCTTGGAAATGCACCAAGGGCGCCTGTCGCTTTAACGTGAGTGGACGGTATCTGTTGCCAATAATAAAATTTGAGCTTTCAAGCAAAAATTAGAGCTTTGGAAAATCTGCATCCGCCGCCGTGCGCTTCCCAGGACGGCCCTTCAAGACTTTTCCGAGGAAGTCGGTGTGACGTTAATGCGTCAGCATCTGGAAGAGCCGCACAACTCGGGGAACTGACTTTTTCCAGATGACCCTGGGTCAGAGACCCACTGGAAGCGGGAGACAGATCAGCAGATGTTCACGTCGCAGAGGGCGGGCGGCCCATCTAGTGGCTTCGCGCTCCGCGTGGCAGCAGACCTTCAACAAGCTCCCTCTGACTGCCGAGTTTTGTGCAATATCAGAAAGATTGTGCAGAGTTACCCGGAAAGGCTGCTCTGGTTTCCCTCCAGCACCTGTGTGCGGCCAGGTGTCCTCGCTGCCCCAGAACATGCGGCCGCAGTTCGGACTCAGAGAACCCGGTGCCTGTCTGGTGAAAGCGGTTTGCAAAAGTGTAAAATGATGCCACTGTGCTCTGAAAATGTTATTATTCATGTTGACATCAATAGGTTTATTATGGTTATTTTTAAATGAATTCATAAACATGTATTTTTTAAACTTCTGGTCCTGATTGCCGACGTGGCGTTTCCGTAGCTGCCACAGCGTTTACCATGCGCAGATGTCTTCAGACTCACCAGATACTGCAGCTGAGCACCACCCAGTCTCTGAGAGGCCTTCACCACCTGGCTGCTGCAGATCACCTTCCAGAAACCTGGACACGGACGAGCTGTCCCAGAGCCGCGTCTTCCCGAGAGCCCCGCGGTGGCCACACGGCTGCTCCCGAGGCCTCGGCCCGGACTCCGCTGTGCCCCCGGGTGCCCCTCTCTGCTCTCTGCTCTGCTGTCAGGGGCTGCAGCCAGCGGGGATTGACTCAGTCTCTGCACAGGGAGGAGCCACCTGGGCCCCGTGGTCCAAGCACCCCAGACCTGTAGTGCCACCAAACTCAGCCCCAGACGCAGAGTCCGGCAGTGAGGATGTGCAGTCGCCACCACAGGACGGGACAGAAGAGTCACTGGCTGCAGCACACCTGGCACCAGGACAGAGGCGCAGAGCACGCGGTGGGGAGCGGCTCGCGGAACTGGGTCAGAGCGAGGTTTGCTCCGTAAGGAAACATGTAGGCTCAGAGGAAAGGCATGAGGAGAGATACAGAAACACTCAAAGGGACTTCCAGGGGTGGAGATTCCTCCCGTCCCTTCTCTTCTCTCTCACCCGCTGTTTCCAGAGTTTTCGGCAATGCGGAAATTCAGATGTTCAGGTCAAAGCATGTTTCTTTAAAGAAAGATGGGAAGATGCCTGGGGGGTCTGAAGAAACCCCAAACCCAGTAGGAAGCTGGTTTGGCCAATCGCCCCATAGCCCAGCATGGAGGAAGCTCTCGTGGGACACCCCACGGGCGCACGGCGGTGGGGGTGCAGATCCCACCGCCCACCCCAGCCTGCAGCGCCTGCGTCCACTCGTTCTAACGAGCCCAGGGCTGGGAGTGGCACGGCCGTGGTTTCCGGAATTCCCTAGAACTGCCCGAGCACAGAGGAGGCGGTGGCATCCCAGGGCCCGTGTCCCTGTCAGAACTCGTCGGCCCTGGAGCCGGGAGTGTCGGTGGCGGGCTGGGGAATCTCAGTGCTGGGCCGGGCGTGGGGCTCAGCGCCGCCACTCTGTGCACAAGGACGGGGCGGGAGCCTTCCGAGACCCGGGGCTGCCAGAGGGTCGCGCGCCCTGGAACGCAAGCCCAGGAGGGGCTCTCTGCAGAGAAGCCCCAGGTCAGCTTTCGTGCGCACGGCGTCTTTCTCCCAGCCGCGGGGCCCACACCAACACCCCTTACACAGCAGCGTTGCTGTGGGTACTTAGAGCCTCGTTTCAAAAGACAGTGACGGAATTAAAAATCCCAGCACGCTGGTGCGACACAGCACGGCCAGGACCCTCAGATGCCGTCTACAGTGGGAGCACCGCAGACGGCAGGAAACTCAGACGCTTCCTATAAAAAAACTAAAGGTGAATGCGCCTGGCGGCCTGGCTGCTCTGCTCCTGCGCAGAAAGGACGTCTGCAGCAACCACGTCCACGCAGCCAAGCCCTGGACACCTGTGTCCGCACCGGGGGGAGGATGCAGAGCGTCTGGCGGGCACCACTCAGAGCGGAAAGAGCAAACCGCCACTCACGAGGAACTGCCCTGCCTCGGAGCCTCACCTGCGCAGGGGACTCAGCTCAGGGTTCCACCCACACAAGGACAACAGTGGTCTTGGGTCAGGAAAGAGACCAGGACAGCGCCGCGGGGCGGCCAGGAGCAGGGACCGGCCAGGCGGGGAAGGGGAGGGGACTTTCCGAGCGACCGCGGCGTCTGGCCCTGGCAGGGCCTGCCCGGGTGCACCCGACTTGTTAGATGGGCACCCGAGGCCTGCGCGTTTCACTCTGTGCGATTGTGCTTCACACGGTCTCAGACACACGCGGGCCCCTCGTTAATGCTGCGCGAGCTCGTGTGTTGCCGGGAGTGCTGCTGTCGGCCCTGACTTTGAGGTGACCAGAATGGGGCGGACTGGCGGGGACAGGGACAGGGACGGGTGGGAGAGGGACACGGAGACGCAGAAACGTTGAGCACAGAACCCAGCCTGCGTCTGCGAGTGTTCGCTAGGGACTGTTTCTACCTTCTGCGTGTTTGGACTTTTTGCAATTTCGTAGCAAAATGTGAAAACATGGAACTCTGGGTCCCACTGAGCTGGGCAGAGTGGACATTTGGTGGCTGCTGCTCCGCGTCCTTCCTCCCTTCTCCTGACAAGCACCCAAGTTGTCCAGCTGCCCGCCCAGCCCAGCCCCGGCCCCTGCTGTGCCGTCAGCACCTGTCCCTGGACCCAGCTGCCACTCAGGGCTGCAGGAACCAGCCCAGCCAGGCTGCCCCTCCAGCTCCGGCTTCTGGGACAGGGACGGGGGACCCTTTCTATCACAGCCCCCAGTGCTGCCAGACACCGTTTGGTGGTGGCAGTGAGTGGAACCAGTGCCAGGATGATGCGGAACAGAAAGGCCAGCCACACCATCGAGCTGCTGGATCCAACCATCCCTGAGCCTGCACCTTCTGTGCCCATCAGCAACAGGAGCCAGTAAATCCGCTTGTGACGGTATCATATGAGCGAGTTTGAGTGGGCAGCCACCCCACGGACATGGCTGGGACTGAGCCACACTTATGTTTCAATTCCGTGTCACCGTGAAGGTCCTGCCCAGGTTAATGACGCACGCGTGTGCGTTCTGAGGGCAGCGCGGCCACGGGTCTCGTCTCGGTTTGCTCACTTAGGGAATCTTGGCCGCGGCTGTGGAGAGAGATCGCTAACTCAGGACCGCACGGCCCCCCAGGAAGTCCTGGCGCCTTTTTAAAGCCCAGCTCTCTGCAAGGAAGACAACGGTTGAGCAGCAGTAATGATGAGACTGTGCTCTGGAAGCAGATGGCTGTCCCGGCCCCAGTGCAAGAGGCCAGCAGCACCTGGGCTTGTAAAGTGTCAACTGATTCACTTAAGGAGCTTTAACTAAAATCGGGGGCTACGAGGGGACTTTCCTTGTGTGAGTGTCCTGCGGCCACGCTGACGCGTCCTGCAGCAGAGCTATTTCTGGGAAAGCAGAAACAATAAAGTCACAGAAAATACCCATGATTGATCCCAGTTTCCTCTTTCAAAGAAAATCCGGAAGTTTCTCCTTCCGTGTTCTTGTGGAACCCTCCCGGTGTTGGGCACGCAGCCGGGTGTCTGGGGAGCGGATCCCCCAGTGCTGCCTGGTCAGCCGGGCCCTGCGAGGAAGTTTCCGGAGCCCCGCATCAGTCCCCGGCTGGGGAGCTATGACTAAACCGGGCGTATGTTCAGTCCTCTGCATGGGGACTTGGAATGTTAAGTCTTGTCTCTTGGATGAGTAACAAGAAAGGTAAAACAAAACGAACCAGCAAAACCCAGCCGGAAGGGAAGGTCGTGCTGCCAGCGCAGGACAGCCGTGGACATGTGCACAGGTGTAGCACACGGCAGGGAGACATTCTGAAACACGGGCAAAGGACCGGCTTCTCCTGTAATCCTAGCACACTGGGAGGCTGAGGCGGGCAGATCCCTCAAGGTTAGGAGTTCGAAACCAGCCAGTGCAAGAGCGAGACCCTGTCTCTACTAAAAAAAAAATAGAAAGAAATTAATTGGCCAACTAAAAATATATAGAAAAAAATTAGCCGGGCATGGTGGCATATGCCTGTAGTCCCAGCTACTCGGGAGGCTGAGGCAGGAGGATGGCTTGAGCCCAGGAGTCTGAGGTTGCTATGAGCTAGGCTGACGCCACAGCACTCTAGCCCAAGCAACAGAGTGAGACTCTGTCTCAAAAAAAATAATAAATAAATAAAATAAAATTTTAAAAAAGTTAACTTAGAAGCCTTAAGACAGCACCAACTCCAAGCACCAAGTTTGGGCGGCAGGTTTTCTTAAACAAGTTCATTCCCAGACATTCCTCGATCAGGGGGCACCACGGTTCGCTCCTGACCCGAGCGCCCAGCTCCACACGCAGTATCCTGAGGTCTCATCCGGGGCCAAGAATGGGCCAGACCTGCTTCTCGGGGGAGCCATGGGCCCTGCTGCAGATGGCACTTTGCGACCACCCTGTCCTGTGGAGGTGCCTCAGCTCCCCACAAGGGCCCGCCCGGCCCCCTGGCATCTGTGCAGCGGGGGTGGGTCCTCACCCGGAACCGCCAGGTTTGCAAAGCGCTGCCTGGGGGCCGCAGGAAGGCAGGTCCCCCCAGCGAAGCCCACCCTGCTCTGCCCGGGGGACCGCAGGACATGCCGACCGCGCAGGACACCTCACGCAGCAAGTCCCGCAGGAAGGACGCAGGCCCTCCCCCCAGTCCAGCCGTCGCGCGTGGTGCCTGCTCTCGTTTCCACGCGGCATCCTGGGTTCAGCCTCACATGTACTCTGCACACTGCGCACCCGTGTTCCCTGTTTCCTCTCGTCGTGAGCCTCGGTTCCACTCTCTGCTTTCTCGGTCACAGCTGAGTGTTTTGTTCATTTCATGCGATTTATCGCCCATGCTCTGTCTCAGCTCTTCTCCTTAACGAGTCCAGATTTAAATCAAGCAGCGAATCAGCTGGTGCAAAGCCTGGTGGTCTCCCCGGCACCCAAGTCACTCGCAGGGTGATGAAGCCTCCACATGCAGGGAGGTTGGGGACATTCTGCAAAGTTCTCTGGCAGTGATTTGTTTAAATTCCTGTGTTGTTGCTCACAGGACAGCACAGCATCTGAGACGGACCCGTCGGACCCGTCGGACCCGTCAGAGCCTCGGCCAGTCCGACGCGGTGGAGACCCGCAGCTGGCGCCCATTAGCGCCCACGCCCTGTCCGCGCGGGCGGAGCTGCCATCTGAGAGCTAAGTATAACCGCGTCTTGTTTCGTCGCCCGAGCAGTCAGAAAGCCTCTAGAGCTTTCCACCCCCTTCCGGAATCCACACTTGGGAGAACCACTGTGTTTACCGGGCTCTGATGGACAGGCGGCAGCATGAGCACCCCGCCCTGAGCGGGAGGCCGGCCGTGCAGATCCCTGGCTCCGCGCAGCAGCTGCAGGAACCCGGGCGCTCCATGTGCAAGGCCGTGAGTGCAGGGGCCACCCCGCCAAGACACTCATCTGTCACATCCAAATGAGCAGGTGTCAGTCTCCCTGCCGCTCCTCAGCCAGGCGTGAGCTCCCTCTTCTGCTTGACGAGAGTGGCCCGGGCCTGGGGACAAGCGGGGTCATGTGGGGTTTCCTGGCACAGACACCAGGAGGGAGTCGGCTGATGTGGGGAGTGAGGTGAGCGCCAGTCACTGCCCAGCAGAGGTGGCAGAAGCGGGGCGGGGACAGACAAAGGGGCCGCGGCTGGCCAGGGGCAAGAGAGCCAGCAGAGCCTCCAGGCAGCACCCAGGCAGCAATCCCCGCACGAGAGGACAGGACCAGGTCTCTGGGGCATTTCCATGGCAGGCCCAGTCCCGGAGAGCTGGTGCCCAGCATGGGCCGTGCCTGCCATGGGAGGAGGAGAGGCTGCAGAGGGCGCAGCTGTGGGACGCCCTCCCTGGGACCCACTCAGTGCAGTCTCTCTGCTCCTTCCTGCCGTATTTTTTTTTTTTTTTGAGACAGAGTCTGACTCTGTTGCCCAGGTTAGAGTGCCGTGGTGGCATCAGCCTAGCTCACAGCAACCTCCAACTCCTGGGCTCAAGCAATCCTCCTGCCTCAGCCTCCCAAGTGGCTGGGACTACAGGCACACGCCACCATGCCCAGCTAATTTTTTCTATGTATTTTTAGTTGTCCAGTTAATTTCTTTCTATTTTTAGTAGAGACAGGGTCTTGCTCTTGCTCAGGCTGGTCTCGGACTCATGACCTTGAGCGACCCTCCCGCCTCAGCCTCCCAGAGTGCTAGGATTATAGGCGTGAGCCACCGCGCCTGACCCTTCCTGCCGCACTGTCACCGCCTGAGACAAAGCTGCCTGGTGACAAGTCACACCCACAGCTCTGTGGGCCCTGAGTCCAAGGACGGCGTCCCTGGGTGCAGAATGGTGACGAGGAAGGTGTCGGAGGGTTTTGCTCTCTTGGGCACATCCCAACATGCATGAAATACACACGTTCACTTCACTTCCTCCCAGACCCCAGGACTTCAGTCGGCGGTCAAGCTGCAGCTGGCTCACGTGGGGGAACTCGCTCCCCAAGAGCCGCTTGACCACCCGCCGTGGGCCTGGTGCTGGTGCAGGGTAGCGCCAACAGAAGGGGTGGCGAGGGGAGCAGGGCACAGGCCTATGTTCCGGCACAGCAGGGAGGGCTTCCTGGAGCCGGTGGCAGTTCCCAGGAGCCTGAGGGGGCAGAGTGGGAAGGTGCGGGAGAGTCTCGTCCTTCAGCATCTGGCCAGGAGCTGTGTGAAGGGTCAGACACGGTGTACCTAGCACAGAGCAGAGCCTCCTCCATCGGTGACCTTTGCGTGGGCTGACGCCTGGCAGAGAGGTTGCGGGAACGTGGTCTGTCAGCGCCTCATTGTCCAGGACAAGCACCGCGTGGCTCTGTTTCATCCCCACAGTGTCTGAGCGGCTGTTGCTATCCAGTGCGCTACGGGGCGTCGCGGATGGCGCCGCAAGGTTTCAGCGGTGAAGTCTGACACCGCCCAGGCTGACCCAGGCCTGCACCACGCGAGAGACACGCCTGCTCGCAGCTGGTCATGCCTGTGGCGCCCATGTCCCGAGCAGCAGCCCACACTCACGTCTAGCCGGGCGCCAGCCTCGCGGGGCAGCCGGTGTTTGGGCCCCACGTGGACCACTGCGTTCTCTCGGCAGCCTCAGGGACCACTGAGTCACGGAGGCTGTGCCTCAGTCTCCCCTTGTAAAACGTGAGGCAGGTGCTTTAGGCTGGCAGAACAGGACGTGCTGCAGAAACAGAAGGGAGGCTGAGGTTCTTCCTGACGCGGCCTCCGCGCCCGGCTCCCCGCCAGGTACGCGCTCTGTTCTGGGCAACTGGGAGCTCCGGCCACGCATGAGGCGTCTTTTGTTTTCTCTTCGTGATTTTCCAGAGAGATTTGTTTCCATTAAGCTCACTGGGAATACGGACAGTCACATGAAGTTGCTGCGTGTGTGTGTTTGTGAGCACATGTACACGCACACACACGAGTGTGCATGCCAGGTGCACACGTGCCGTGTGCTGTGTGTTACGTGCGGTGGCACGGCAGAGTAACGGTGCCTCCGCGTGTTGCTTGCTCCCGTGGTTGGAGCCCGTCTTCCCTTTAAGAATCCCCCAAGTAAAGCTCCCATTTGCGACTTTTCATGCAAGAGAACATGGAGCTAAAAGCATTTTAGGGAGAAATAAGGCTGGTTTTGAGTGTCTGTGCCCTTAAAAACTGAACACAGAATTAAGGAGCACCTGGGTGCTGAGACCAGCCGTGGCAGGCGTGGGCAGTAACGAGGCCATGGCAACCACAGGACCGTGCCCGACATGTGCTGGGTTGTGCTGTCCTGGCGTCCGGGGCCGGAGCCAGCTGGGCCCAGGCAGGTCAGATGTGGCTGCCGTCCGGGCCTGGCCTGGCCTGGTGGCCGCGGGGCCGTGGGCCGTGGAGGGGGCAGGTGCCGCCCACAGGACGCAGCCCGGGAGGCAGGGAGGGGAGCGGACTCTTATCTCCCCATCGGGTCTCTGCCCTCGCAGGAAGCCCTTTGGTGGCCGCAGATGTTTGGCCCAAGCTCTGACTGAGACGCTCCAGGCGAGACCGAGCTGCTCACCCGTGGGGGGTCGGGAGCTGGAAAGCCACCCGGACACTTTGGGAAAGGCCTTTTTCCACTTACAACCAAAAGCTCGCTCGTGCAAATCTGTGTTAAAATGCCTTTTTTCTCATAAAAAAAAATAAGACATGCTCAGCATACAAATGTTGGCAAGTGTGGAAAATGAAGAGAGAAACTGGACATCATTCCTGGTATCACTGCAGAGAGGAAGCTGCAATTGATGCTGCGCGGGTTGCGGTGGGCGCCAGGGGCGCCGGGGCAGGACAACGCGAGACTTGCATCCCCCAGACCGGCCACCTGGGTCAGAATCCAGCTGCAAACCATGCAGACGCGACCCCTCCGCATGGACCTGCCCAGGGATGCTGCCATGCGCCTGTGACGGTCTCCGCGCAGAGCAGACGTTCTCTGAAGCACGGCTTCCAAGGGCCGCGCCTTCTGGGACGTGGCTACGCCACAGTCCCGGCACTTGTCGGTGATGCAGGCCGTCTGTGGTCACGGTGACACCACAGCGAGACCTCACTGAGAGTCTGTGTGACTGTCCCCAATCACACCCTTGGGATCGGTCCCTGAGGGCAGAGACAGAGGGTGCAGACGTGGTTAGGGCCACGTGTCACGCACACTGTGGCCTGGCTGAGGGACCACGCACGGGGACCCCACGACACAGGCTGTCACCTCTGTCCTCGCGAGCGCTGGGAGCCAGAAAGGGATGTCACAATTGCTCTGATTTTCAGTTCCGGGATTATTGTTAAACACACAGGGCTTTTTAAAATAAAATTCCCATTTCTTTCATCTGTCCATTTTTATTAATGAGATTTTTGTCTTTTTCTTATTGATATATTAATACTAGTAAACTTTCCTGCAATGTATTTTGTAAACTATTTTGTAGCTTATTGAAGCTTTAAAATTCGTGCTGTTTCCGACTGCCTGCCTTTTTCTTTGTTTTGCGTTTCATTCATTTCTTTTATATTTAGGAAGTTTTTCTCCACCTTAATGTC
This sequence comes from Lepilemur ruficaudatus, assembly GCA_963574885.1. Classification (NCBI taxonomy): domain Eukaryota; kingdom Metazoa; phylum Chordata; class Mammalia; order Primates; family Lepilemuridae; genus Lepilemur; species Lepilemur ruficaudatus. The sequence goes on along the minus strand of CAUYRT010102883.1, from coordinate 740 downwards.
AGAAAAACATTCACTTTATTTTCTTCTAGTTTTATAATTCAATTTAAATTTTTTACTTTTTAAATCATCTGCAATCTATGTTGGTACATGCCTTAAATTATGTAGAACAATATAAATCACTGTGCTCTGCTTTATTTTATATTGTTGCTTAGTGGTGGTGATGATGATGGTGATGGCAGTGATGATGGTGGTGGTGATGATGGTGGTGATTATGATAGTGATGGTGGTGATGATGATGATGATGATGGTGGTGGTGGTGGTGATGGTGATGGAGGTGATGATGGTGGTGGCGATGATGATGGTGATGATGGTGGTGTTGGTGGTGGTGATGATGGTGGTGTTGGTGGTGGTGATGATGGTGGTGATGATGATGATGATGATGATGGTGATGGTGATGGAGGTGATGGTGGTGATGGTGGTGATGATGGTGATGGTGGTGATGATGGTGATGGTGATGGTGATGGAGGTGATGATAGTGGTGATGGAGGTGATGGTGATGGTGATGATGTTGGTGATGATGGTGGTGATGGTGGTGATGGTGATGGTGATGGTGATGGTGGTGATGATGGTGATGGTGGTGGTGGTGATGATGGTGATGGTGGTGATGATGGTGCTGGTGATGGTGGTGGTGATAATGATGATGGTGATGGTGGTGATGATGGTGGTGGTGATGATGATGGTGATGGTGGTGGTGGTGATGATGGTGGTGATGATGGTGATGGTGGTGGTGGTGATGATGG